>VDFB02185865.1:83025-154163 GCA_007258455.2 Sequoia sempervirens
AAAAATAAACCTAGTAGTTTAGAAACTACATTCAATTTCCCACAGAATCTATTCTTACATATTTTTGAAATAATATAGATAACTTATTCAAATTTTTACATCAAGTTGCCTAACTCTAATTGTTCTGAATTTTCATTTCCACTTAAGGGCTTGTTTGGCATACCATGATCCTGCACATACCCTGGTATATTCAAAGGATTTGATGTGATGGCTTGATTGGTGTTAGGTGGATTGATTTGGATGGAGTGATTGGTGCTAGGTAAAGGGAGAAGCCCTAAACCAAGGAATGATGTTGATATGCGTAATGGTGGCGGAGATGTCTCTTGGCACAATGACTCAACTATTTTGGTAAGTGTAGCAATTTGATCTCGCCAAATTTGATCTTGATTTCGATCTTGAATCCCTTGATATAGTTGATTTGGTTTTTGTTTAAGTAGATTTGGAGTGTGTACTTGTGTTTTATTTTGGACAATGTTCTAATTTTGGATGATGTTCAAATTTGGCATTATGGGTTGAAATTGAACATTGTTGATGTTGGGAATCACATTGGCTTGTTTTAGGTAACTTTGATTTTGCATAGTGTTACGTTGACTTGGACTAATGCATGGAGTCGTTATCATCGTTTTTGGACTTTGAACAACATTTGTATGATTTGCAAACATATTTATCCCAATTTTTTCCGGATTCATGTTTGGAAAACTTGTACTTGGTACATTCTCATTTGGCATGTAGGGATTTGGTGGGATGACATTGTTTGTTTGAAGGCTCATGCATTGATTGTTCGGTTGACAGACTTTTAGGTTTGGACTTGGATTTAAATCTACCATTGGGAAAGGTGTCCCAAACTTTGATTTTGGCATACTCACATTTTTTGTACTATTGACATTTGTTGAAGGTAATGATCCCATGTATGGTTTGTATAGATGTGAGTGTTGATAATCAATCGGTGTTGTAAGGCTTTGATAGCTTAGTTAACTTGGATTACTCATGATGTATGGATCAAGTTTATATTCCATGTTCCTCTTGTGTTTTGACCTTGTTGCAAAAGTTACCTCTAAGATTCTTAGGACCAATGACAAGATGAAGGATGAAAAGGGGAAATGATACGAGTGTTGAATGTTTAGGGACCTTGTATCAATGCTAGACTTGGGGTTTGGTTTTGATTGGTTTGATTTGGATAATGAACTTGTAAATCCTAAGATGTTAGATGTGATCTTAGGATGAACTTGTTCAAAGGGGGGCTAATTTAACTAGAGGTATGAGAAAGGATGCATTCCCATACTCCTAACTAAACAAGGTGATTTTGATTTTGATGATTTACCCAAGTCTAGAATGATGTTTCCAAAAGCTCTAAAGTTTTTTGGTGGGATGGATTTTGATAAATGTTTGGATAAATGAGGTGTTTGATTTGGTCCTAAATGAACCTAAGAAGGACTTGTTTATTAGACCAAGATAGTGAAGAACATGCCTTTCTCTAAGAGTAATTCAAAATCAAAAGACCAATATTTGCATGAAAACCATATGACCAAAAGATGCTAAGCACATATGTGGGGTCCAATTGATTTAATCTTTTCTTAATGGATTCTTTTTACCACAAACACGCTCTTGATTAGATTTTGAATCTAGATGTCTAATGTCTCAACTTTCCCCTTATCCTGCAAAGTGTATTATGCAAAAACCAAGGAAATTTGAGGCAATAGTTACCTATTATTGACCTTAGTAGGAGCAAATAAAGATGAAATCCAAATGTTTAGAAGCCTCTAAGGATAAGAATCCCAAGGGAAAGCAATAACATGTGAATTCGTTCAAGGATATTTGCTTCTCCTAAAGGGTTTGAGATTTGATGCACATGTTGAATGTTTGTTTTCGAATGTTTTTGATCAAAGCACTGTGTTTTCAAACTGACTCACAAGCAATATAACATCCTAGCTCAATTGATACGTTTTTATTAGTGGGATTTCCTCATGCCCTTCGTAGAAGAAGAGATGATTTTACATGCAACCAATGAAAGAGTATAAAGGTATGTTAAGAATGAAGTCTTAACCTCTATACTTTAACCAAGATCAGACATGGCAAGTAACTTCTTGGAATCTAAGTTCCAATGCACCACTTTGATAAACTCGGTGAATGAGTTAATAGGCCACTACAAACAAGGGTTTTATTTTGGACTTTCCATTCGTGGAGATTGACCCATATGGCAAGAGTCCCCTTTTGGATCCATCTTGTCAGAATCAGCCGCATGATATTGGCGTTTACTCCAATACCCACATTTATATCCTGGTTGGAAATACTCTTGGCTTTAGAGTGTTACTGGTTGAGTCATTCCCTTGGGTGAGTACTTTTTCCCAAAGGCATGCCCTCTAGGATAAACAAAAGCAAGTAAAGACAAAATTCGTAACTTGATCAGTCTTTGATGGCAACAAAGAGAGAGAATATATGCGATAATGCCCCCACTCACACTCGTACAATATCTTGTTCAATTTTAAACCCAAATCGAAGTGTGGAGGTGATTTCTTTGTCTCACATTAATGTCATGAAAAAGGCCTTTTGATTCTCAAGATTGCTATAAAGCTCGAGAGAAGCGCATACGTCCTCTTTCAATGGCTTTAGTTTAAGTAAGCCTTCACGAGGAACAAAGTTCCACAAGTATTATTTTTAAAACACCAAATGACAAATGAGAGACACTTTGTTCAATTGTTAACCAAAAAAAAACTTTAGAAAGTTGTATTCCTAATGTTTGTTTTAAACGTTTGCAAAAAAATGGAAAGATTCTTTTTAAACCCAAATGAAAATTAGTGTCCTAAGAAAGAAGAGATAACAATTTCGTGAAAAAGTGTTTAAACAAACACTAAAGTGTTAAAAAAAACACTTTGATCTTGTGAAATATCTTCCTTGTGAGCTTTGTTTTCCTTCGTCGTTTTCCTTTCGCTTTCCTTCGTTTTCCTTCGTTATCCTTTGGCTTTCCTTCTTTTCTTTCCTTTTTGCCTTCTTTGTCCTCCTTTGTTTCCCTTCATTTCACCTATAAGATATAAAATAAAAAGGAATGTAAGCATGTGAGGATTTAATTATTTGATTAACTTCAATTTGCATTTAATGATTTCAAAATGAAGCATTTAATTAGAGTCCTAATTTTTCTCATAGATAAAGATTTACAACAATTTAAGTAAGATTTTCAAATCCCCTCCACTTAGCCTACAAAAAGTTATAAATGAGTAACGCTAGTTAATGAGGATGCCTACAATCTTTGGTTTCTGACTTTGGTCAAAAAAACATACATCGCTTAGCTAGAAGATCTTCATAATAAAAGAAAAATTATGGCAGCTTGCAACAAAGATTTCCAATCTATATTGAATGTTTAATAAAGGTAGATGCATTAATGATACAAGATGACTTCAAATCCACTCTTCCAGTTGACATATGCTTGAATAATCATTTACTCACATTTTCTCTTTATTATGGTAGCTAAATAGAAGAGTATTTGGATATAAGGAAGTTAAAATATTTCTAATTAACAACGTCAAAATCTGACAGTTGTGGACTTTATTCACTTAATACAAACACACACTACCACATCTCTTAATGAATGCATGTAACAAAAATGTGCCTTGTTTTTTCTAAATCAAAAGATAGATGCTAAATGCATATTCATCACTTTCATTAACTCAATCAGAATAGAATAAAATTTTCTATTTGAAAACACGGTGCAGCTTGCTTTGTTCATGACGACTTTGTGGCAATTACACTGGCATATGTATTGAATGCTCTTACTAGTATAGCAAATGAAATGATAGTCTTGTCAGATATCGGGTGGGACAACGATTTAATGGGGACAACTCCATGTGAGATAAGCCTCTTAAACACATACATTGATACCTTACCTATTTTGCGGTGTGATTATTAATGGAGTTGTCTGTACATTTGATACTACTACTTCCAAGGGCATCTCAGGAAATTTCTCACATGCAAGAATATGAAGACACTTTCTCAAACAAGCCAAAATAGAAATCAAGTGTGAGCCTACATGTGTATAGAAGAGAAAATAAATATTTTTAAGCTATTGGAATCAACAGGTGTAAAGGAAGCGTGCTAAAATCATTAAAAAAAACTTTCAAATGTAAGGAAAATTGGTAGGTTGAAAGGCAGTGACCATAAATGTTAAAAAAAGAAGACTTTCAAAATAGCACATTTGGCAAGCTTGAAGCCACACCCCAATGCAGAAAAGAAATCTTTCAAAGCAATGCAATTGGCAGGTGTAAAGTCCAAATTCCACAACCTTTACTAGAACGCAATGATTGCAGGAGTTGCACAAAAAGATTAAGGCGTACAAAAATACTTTCAAGCAAATCCATTTTGGTAGGCATAAAGCCGAATCCCACAACTATTCCAACATTGCCACTTACGCGCTTTCACTTCTCCAATCTTGACAAGCTGTAACCACTTGATGTATATTGCAATGGAAGATGACTTGTCCAAAGAGGTGGAGGTGGATGAGGAGGTGGATATTGAAGACAGCAGGTGTGACCTTACATCTATTTTATCTGAATTGAAAGATCAATTATTAGCTTGTACACCTAGTGCAAGAGGTCTGGAGATTTCAGAGACAAGGAAAAGAAAGCTTCATATCAGAGGAAGAAATCAAAATGTGAATGGATGTGTGGGTAATATGCATTCGAAGAAATTGAAAAAACAAAATTCCATCATCCGCTCAGTCAAGCCAGAAGAAAGTTAAGACAAAGAAGAATCCAGCTCAATCTTTGTCTGCTTCTGCATTTGTTCAATAGGGAAAAATGTCCCAAAATGGATCCTTCTCTCATTTAATAGAGCCAACCCCACATGGTGAGCAGTCTTCTGAAACTAAATGTTAGAGAAGCACAACAGATCTTTCTATTGTTTTTAGACGCAGTGGTATGGTTGCTAACCTCGGCATTCCAAATACCATGATTAAAAATAAATGTAGACACTTTTCAAGCCTACAGAAATTCATAGATTCAAAAAATAAATAGTCATATTAATATCGATGTTAAACAACAACAAATGTGTGCCATTACTACTAAATAATATCGAGTGCAGAGACAGGGGTATGGGCTAGCTCACTTAAATGCCTCAAAAGGGATGTCATTTCATTGAATTCAATGATTGCAGGAACATAGATGTGTAAAAGAAATGACTAAGCACATGAACTACTTGTCATGTTGCCTAAATGCACTCTCCGCAAATGCAATATTTCACAGATTTTATGGAAGAAATGTAAAGCACAGACAAAAATTCTAGTGTCCAAAAGTTTAATTTGTGACTGTTGTTTTGTTGTGGAAATGAATGCAGGATTGGACCTATACTGTGGAAAGTTCCTGGGGCTACACACAAAATATACTATGAAAGCAGATAAAGTGACCAAATCACAGATTGATCGAGCTCTGACCAACACATTCACAATATGGATGAGGCTTGGCTGTTTTGATGGGGATCCTACCAATGAAGAGTGTAAGGAAGCGCACAATTTTTTTGAAGCATTATATGCATACTTCCTTGTGCAAATGACCATTCACAGGCTTCAAAATGTTTTTGAACTATAAACGATTGCAGAATATGCATAGAGTAAAATAAATGCAGATAGGAAACTTCTTAAATAAATGTGATGGTCAGATGTAAAAAACCAGCGTGTAAGATACTGCAACAGACATGAATGTGATAGATATTGCAAACTTTTTACTCAATATCTGTGACGAGAAACAACAAGAATAGTTGGAAAATACTCCAAGAAAACATGGGTAGACCAAAACAGGGGGTACATATAGAAGTTGAGAATGATAGTGATATTTAGAAACAACAAAACACCAATCAGATTTTAGAAATACCAGTAACACATTTATCTAATCAGTAAATGCCCTCCTTCTAGTGCCATTATGTGGATGTCAAAATCTACAAATGGTTAAACCTTAACATAATATCATCATGCTAGTCATTTGAAACACATTAGATTAAACATCCTTATGAAATACTTAACCATGCTAAAATATGCAAAAATAAATAAAACCAAATAACTAATTGCAAGCATATAAGAAAATGATCAAAACTTTATCTCATATTGGATTGGTGCTATTGTGCAAAATAGCCCTTTCCCAAACCTTGATAATGCCAATGATGATGATGCAATGCACAAAATCAGTTCTCAAATGAAGAGAGTGACTTTGCATAAGCTTTGTAGATGAAATGCTAAGATTGTGGAGGATTTGATGAAGGATGAAGCCTCTATTTAAAGATTCTCAAGTTGAAATAATGCTTATGAGAGGGAAATGTGGGATAAATATTTGGCCAATGAGATGAAGCCACTTGTCAACTTGTGAGTTGTTGAGCAATGTGCAAGTTTTGGCCAATGTACCAAAGAGGGGGAGATTCAAATTTGAATTTGAGAGTTAACGCTGAGTTTGACCTTTGCAAGAGACATGTAAGAGCCATGTATGAGCTTATAAATGCTTTGTTGGATATACATGTCCACTTGTTTTTGAATTCAAACTTGAGGGAATATTCCTAAAAGATGTCATGTTGATGGAAAATGTTGAATTTATAAATGAATTAAAATGATTTATTGGTTCAAGTGGGAAAAGATAGAGGATGTGATAGGTGTTTAGGTTAGGTTAATCAGGATTAGATTAGCTTAGGTGATGATTAGTTGATTTTGACCCACTTGACTTAAATATTTTGATTTATTTAAATCAATAGGGAGAAATACGAATTTCGAGACATAATTAAATAAAGTCCTATTTTATTTAATTAAATGGATGATGCAAGACTTTGATTTATTTAATTTAAATGAATAACCTTAGGAATGAATTAAATAGTCCTGATTTACTTGGTGAATGGATTTGATGAGCTTGGTTAATTTAATGAGCAGATGAATATGAACTAAGTGCATAATGTTAATTTTGCATGTCTACACCCTTAACCCTTAAACCATCGACCCTCTACCCTTAACCCTCCCTTCCTTTATCTCTCTCCCACTCCCTCCCTCTCTCTCCCTCTCTCTCTCTCTCAGGACTCTCACTCCTACCCCCTCATCCCTAAACCCTTAACCCTTAAATCCTCTACCCTCTACCCTTAACCCTCCCTTCCTTTATCTCTCTCCCACTCCCTCTCTCTCTCTCTCAAGTCTCTCCCTCCTACCCCCTCATCCCTAAACCCTAAACCCTAAACCCTAAACCCTTAACCCTTAAACCCTCTACCCTTAACCCTCCCTTCCTTTTATCTCTCTCCCACTCCCCTCCCTCTCTCGCCTCCCCTCCTACCCTCATCCCTAAACCCTAAACACTAAACCCTTTTAACCCTTAAACCCTCTACCCTCTAATTCTTAACCCTCCTTCCTTTATCTCTCTCCCACTCCTCCCTTTCTCTCTCTTTCTCTCTAAAGTCTCTCACTCCTACCCCTCATCCTAAACCCTCTAAACCCTTAACCCTTAAACCCGCTTACCTCTTAATCCCTCCCTTCCTTTTATCTCTCTCCCACTCCCTCCCTCTCTCTCTCAAGTCTCTCCCTCCTACCCCTCATCCCTAAACCCTAAACCCTAAACCCTTAACCATTAACCCTAAAACCCTCTACCCCACCTTAACCCTCCCTTCCTTTACCCTCTCCCACCCTTCCATCCTGCCTCTCTCCCAAGTCTCCCCTCACCCCACCCCCCTAATTGCTAAACCCCTACCATAAACCCTTAACCCTTAACCCTAAACCTCTACCCTCTACCCTAACCTCCCTTCCTTTATCTCTCTCACTCTCCTCTCTCTCTCTCTCTCAAGTCTCCTGGTTCCTCCTACCCTCATCCCTAAAACCCTTAAACCCTTAACTCCTTAAACCCTCTACCCTTAACCCTCCCTTCCATTATCTCTCTCCCACTCCCTCCCTCTCTCTCTCTCAAGTCTCTCTCTCTCTCGCCTCTCTCTCTCTCTCTCTCTCTCTTGCCCACCCTCGACCTCCTAATTACTCTTGGGTATATGTGTGCAAATATCGGATATCCAATTTAGATCGGATATCCGATTTATAGCACCAAAATATTACATTTTAAAATGTTTTTCAAATTAGATATTAGACACGAATGGGATATCCAAAACAAATCGGATATCCGATTTGTAGTACTTTGGCTTGGGCATTGCTATGGAGCAATGTACTGATAGCCAACCCAAAAAAAAAGTCAACTTAGGATTTTTACATTTTTTGGTGAGTTCAAAATGCTACTTTTTTCATGTTGCCACTTTTTGGCCCATCATGATCCTGCACATACCTAGGTCTAAATCAGGTAGTTGTTATTGCTAAGGTGGATCACTCCTTTCTTCGAAGGCCATACACTTATGATTGGGTCAAGTGTTATTTTCTTTAGAAAATTCCTATTGCCTTTTTGATAGGTTAGTTATCATTTGATTAGATGGGTTATCAAGCACTTATTTCGAACAAATATCTTTATGAAAGAAGTATATTGGCATGAAATGAAATATTATTTGTATTCCAATGTAAAAACTGGTCGCGCCCACAAAAGGATATGAAAATCATAGTAAAACCTTTCTTAGGAATTGGAAATTCCAACAGGTGACTAATATCTCTCTATGGATGTTCATTTACTTGTCAAACCAGGGGACGTATACTTTAAATGGCGCAGCACAATATATGCACTAAGAACTGGTTTCGGTCAAAACTTAGCAGAAATAAATACTTGGAAGGAATTCTATCTATACTAGAGGAAGGTAATGCAAAGTTCTTTAACTCAACTATGATATGATTAAAATAGAAACCATAACAGCTACGACTGAAAACACAAACTATGAACTGGCCTTATGCTGCAGGAACAGGCACAGGGATGGATTCCCTATGCTGCAGGAGCAATACAAGACTGAGTTTGTATGAAAACTTCAAAGATGAAAGCTAATTGAAGATCAATAGAAAAGAACAGCTAACTAACTAGCTACAGATACTTACTAAGTGGGCCCCCTTAGCAAGCATCTACTGATTACGCAGGTCCTGAACTCATAACTTCATCAAACTTTATTCATGAAAACATAATGGTATACATTGCTTTGTTGATATAAACTAACAACAAACTCTGTCTCTTGTCAAACAGATTCTACTTTTCATTATCATACTGACTCTTACATGATATCTGCTATCTTTCTATCATTATGCTTCTATCTTACTCTAACTATCATCTCTCCTCTCACTCACACAGGAGGAGAACTTTATTTAAAATCAGGAGAGCAACTAACTAACTAACCCTATCAAAGAAAGACGTGGAAGTAAAGTGTATCCCAGAATCAAGGAACAAACTTCATAAATGAATTTATGCGTTCAACCCGATTCAGAGAGAATCTAGCGCTCCACTCTTTCTAGATTGACTATCATTAAAAATCTTTCCCAATGGTTTCAGTCAAAGAGTCTTCGCCAGAGCTTCCTCGAAGTCGTGCAAGAAATGGACTTTACTACAAGGCCGAGATCGGCTGTGCTTGACTCGATCATTCTTCAACAACCTGCGAAACAAAAGGTAACAGATGCGAAAGAAAAGGCGTATGGCACATACACAATATCCGTTCATTAATCACACATTTAAATCTATTTCATCATTCAAAAACTGTATGCGATATACCAATCATTTAGGGAGTCAATGGGGTAATAAATGTAGTCAAGTCAACACAATAAGCTGTAGGAATATGCAAATGTTTTGCTACAGGATATCCCCATAAAAGGTTTCAAAAGAGTTTTAGACAAGCACGAATAACAAAAGTAAAGGCATTAAAATTTCATCATAATATCCAAACTATGAGCATATTTTGGGCTCATCACTGCCCCCTAGTTAGCCTAATGCTGGTCCTCCAGCATTAACTTTCCTTGTGGTTTCTCTGAAGTCAGTGGTTGCTGCATGACTCTGAAATGGAGTTCCAAACCTGTAATAAAATCCTCTGAAAGCCTGGCACCTTTCATACCTACGGTCTTCTAAATCATCATTAAGATTGGTAGCCTGATAAGGATAAAGGGGTCACATTAGCACATGAGGTCTGAATGTTAATGGCAACCACATTTCAAATCTCTCTTGAAGTCCCAACTGTATATATCTGTTTGATCATTTAAGAGCTGCTATGAAATTTAGGGGACTGTGAGGTTCGGATCTTCTTAGTCCAACAATTAATCTTTCCCACCTTTTCTCACTTCTGGTGTATGCCAGTCTCCAAAATGAATATGACTGTTCCTGAAATTCATCATATACCTATTTCTTGATATCAAATATTTTTTCTCTGGCTGGAATATTATTAATGCCATATGTAAGAGAAAACCAGTCTTTCAACATTGCATGGGGGTTTGAACTTTGAGAGCCTAATGGAACAGGCTCATTTCTCTCAGCTTCCTCATATATTTCCCATTGCCTGCCATAATTTGCTTCATTTGCTTCCCATGACATAAATGATCTCAAATGGATATTACCAATATACAGAAGAGGGTTCCATTTTGTTTCAGATGGAATTAAGAAGCCATGTAAATAAAATTCACATAGAGAATTTCTTAACCAATTAGGGGCTGCCTGGTATGCCTCGTAAAATTCGTTAGCAGTGTGAAGTATAGGATCTTGATTTCTATAAATTCTCATTAGTTGGAACCATAAGAACTGTTCCTTAAGGCACAGAGCATAAACTCTGGGTGGTGGTCTGCATTCCATAATCTGACTAGTTACTTTTAACATTTCATCCATTTTTTCTTTCAACTCAATAATTTCCTGCTTCTGACTTTCAATTTCCTTTTTCAGTTTCTTCCTTTCTACCTCCCATAGACTTTGTTGCATGTCAGTCTGGGCTATGTGCTGGAAAGTCAGGGTTTGCAATGTAACTGTTTCCCAGTTAGCTTTGACATATTCTAGAAATTCAATCAAAAACATCTTCTTATAAACAACAATGGCTTTACAAGTTGCAGGGTGAAATGTAGCTTCACTAGGCACATTCAATTGTTCAGTTAGTTCCTGCTCTTGCTGCAAGATGAATTCTTGTTGCTGCAGTGGAGAAGACTGTGCTTCCTCCGAAAACTACATAGCAGCGGTAGCCAAATCATCAAGATTTGGTAACCCTTGCTCATTATGCTCTGTTTCCTTTGTCTCAACTTGTTCCTCTTCAGGAATGAATGAACTCTGTGCAGCATTTTCGGACACATTCTGAGAAACATCAAATTCAGACCCTACAGATCCTTCTGAAATTACAATAACCTCTAGTTGAGGTGAAGCACGGGAGGTCTTATATTGTTTCCTTGTGGAAACTCTTCTTGGCACTGGTGCGGCTGCAGGAGATGTTCTGGTAGCCTTCCTTTTTCTGGTCTATTTAGAGGGCTCTGCCCTGCCAGAGGATGATGGTGAATTGGTGTTAGCAACAGGTGTTGCTGTAGGAGAGACGGCTGTAGGGGAAGGTGCTGTAGGAGAAGAGCATTTCCTTTTCCGAGAATGAGGGTCAGACTCTGGGGTTTTTTCTGCCCTAGATGACTCACCTGCCTTTGTTTTTCCCTTCTCTCTCCTAGTGGAAAACCTAGTTTGTACCCAAGCAGAGGATTCCGGTGGGGGAGCTACAGGACCAGGTGCTATAGGAGTAGATGACCCTTGCCCTGTTCTACTGGTAGACGCAATTCTTTTCTTCTTTTTCTGAGGCCGTGGGGTAAGTACCCTAGGGGGTTGTGGAATTTGCAAGCTCTTTTGGGCAACAAATTGTTGCCAGGAAAGAGGTGAGACATCTCTCAAAGAGCGTTCAATCAGTAATTTGATAAGGCCATGGTGAGCAACAAAATTATCTTTCCCTTGTTGGGTTCCGTGGGCACTTTGTTCTATAAATTTTAACAGGAAATTCAAAACATTTACAACTAACCCATGCCTCATATGACTTAATAATTTGAAATGATACGAATGAAGGTAGGAGAAACGGCCTTCACAGGTTAAATACCTGATTATGTAAGCGGCGTATTTTGAATAAGGAGGAGGCAACGATACCCGCTTGCATCCCTGCTTGGAGACTTCCAAAGGTCCATCAGTGGGCATTGAAAACTCAGCCCTTGCAATGACAGCATCTGAAGAAAAAATTTCTCCAACAGCTGGAAGCCCGATTACTTCAGCAATTCTATCTTCAGTTGCAACAACTGTTAGACCCCATACATTGGCTTCCCCTTCAGAAAAGGGTTCTCAAAAATTCTCCAGCAGCCTCCTCATCAAAAGCATTTAAATTCAAGAAATAGTTTAACCGTCCACATATGCTGAATGTGTGGACTGTTTGAGGATTTTGCAATAATAATTTATGAGCTGCAGGATCATGTCGCACCAGCTGACCACCCATGTTCACAGTTTTCCCCTAGCTGAACTCAATTCCTTGCTAAAAATTCAAATTCTCTGTTTCCCTTTCTGCTCTGGTTTTTCTTCTGTCGTGCCGTCACATTTCTTTCTTTTCCAAAAATGAACTTTTTGAACAAGTAATTTTAATTGTAATTTACAAGAAAAATATGCAATAAAGAAGGACATGCGATCATATTTGGAAAGTACCAGAAAAATAATAAAGAAAGGTTATTTGCACAGTTATGGCAGCGGCAAAAAGACAGGTTTTAAAAGGTGGATTACCCCGCCCCCTACTTAGAGTATGACATGGGTCCTCACATGTACTAAAGAATAAGCGGAGATCGGGTAATAATGACTGGTAATGTCATAGCAATAAATGAATAGAATAAAATAAATCAAATATGCGATAACAAAAGATATGGCGTACCTTTGATATTTGCATGTACGTGTGAAGAAAGATGACGGCGTTTGCATGAGTTGACAGTTGTGAATGATATCTTAATTAAGGGTGATGCGGATGGATGAAGTGGATGAGTGACGTGGGCAGACGAGATGAATGGATGGAATGGATGGATGGGATGGATGGATGGAAGATAAAGAAGTGAGATGGGTCGATAAATGAGAATGGAGAAAAAGGGGTTTCCTTAAAAAAAAAAAAAACCTTTATTATGAGCATGCTTTTTTCAGAATTACGGTGAAGCTGCAGGAGAAAGGCTAAAGCCTTCGGCTGCAGGAAGAGTAGCAAGAGGAACCTAAATGAACTGCTGCATGAATTCTTTTTTTGAAACTGGTTTATGGTACAACCAGAGTCTATGGCCATTAACTAGCAATTTGAAACAGACTGGATCAATTGTCGCCAGCTGTACAGCTCCATTGTCAAACACATTCTCAACTTCATAGGGGCCAAGCCAGTGTGTTTTGATGTGTTAATCATGCCATTTCTTCCTTTGCTGTTGGATTGCTTCTGTGTGCTGCAGGGCTGCTTTTCTCATTTCGTCCAAAGCATTTAGCTGTAGGAGACGGTCCTTCTGTGCTGCAGATATTTCCATATTGAGTTCAAGAGCTGTCCTCAAAGTTTTGTGCTCAAATTCTATGGGCAACATGGTTGTTTTCCCATAAAGCAGCTTGAAAGGTGTAAACCTAGTTGCTGTCTTCCATGTAGTTCTGTATGCCCAAACTGCTTCAGGAAGTCGATTGCTCTAATCTTTTCTATGGAGCTGCACTATCTTTGTTAGGATCACCTCAATTTCCCTGTTTGTTACCTCCGCCTGACCATTGGCTTGAGGGTGATAGGGGCTAGACTTCCTATGTTTGATCTTATAGTTATTCATTAGTGCAGTGATCAGATTCGATGTGAATTGAGCTCCCTGATTAGTTACAAGCTCTTTGGGAACTCCAAATCTAGTGAAAATTTGTTCATATAGAAATTCAACAACCTTGTTATCTCGAGCATGAGTCATAGCTTTTACCTCAACCCACTTTGTTATGTAGTCCGTGCAAACTAGAATGTATGACTTGCCATTTACTTGGTTGGTCTTCCCATACGTTGGCATCTGTCACATTTCCTTGTATAGGCCACATCATCTTTGTGTAATGTTGGCCAGTAGTACCTTGTTGTAAGAATCTTCATTGATGTTCTTTTTGCTGCAAAATGTCCCCCACATGGTTCATCATGGAAAGCATGCAAGATATCATAAGTCTCATCTTATCTTACACATCTTCGCATCACTTGATTAGGTCCAGTATAAAACAGACAATTTGCAATCCATGAAAAGTTGAAACTTTTCTCTATTAACAATTTATTTTCTTTTGGAGAAAAGTGGGCTAATATTTTGCTTGCTGCTAGATAATTGGCAATGTCTGCATACCATGATGTATGTGCAGTAATGGAAAACAAGTGTTCATCTGGGAACCTATCATCAATGACCTCGTGTTCATCAGGTGCAGCTGATTGAAGTCTTGATAAAAAGTCAGCTACACCATTAGCTCTTCCTAGTTTGTCAATTATTGTAATGTCAAATTCTTGTAACAACAAGAGCCATCTTGCCAATCTACCAGAAATGACAGGTTTGTTCATCAAATACTTGATTGCTGCATGGTCAGTATGGACTAATATCTGATAACCTATGACATAATGCCTGAATTTATTCAAAGCATACACTACTGTGAGCAATTCCTTTTCTGTAACAGTATAGTTGAGCTCAGGACATTGAAGGTTCTTGCTGATAAAGTAGATAGCATGCTCAATTGAATTTTTTTTTTGACTTAAAACTGCTCCTATACCAAAATCAGAGGCATCAGCATGTATGTGACAATAAAAATTCCATTTTGGACCTTGAAGAACAGGGGCTTGAGTAAGCAAGTCCTTTAGTTGTAGGAAAGATTTTTCACAGGCCTCTGTCCACTCGAATTGAGAATCCTTAGTTAATAAGGCATAAAGTGGACTGACAATTTTACTAAAATATTTTATAAACCTTCTATAATACCCTGCATGGCCAAGGAAACTTCTGACATCTTTTTTTTTTGCAGGAGTTTGTAAATGCAGAATAACTTCAATTTTAGCAGGGTCGACCTGAATTCCATTCTTTGAAATATGATGACCTAAAACAATACCTTCCTCCATCATTAGAAAACACTTTTCACTGTTTAGAGACAAATTTTTCTCTCTACACCTTTTCAATACCTTTTCTAAATTCACCAGTGCTTCTTCAAATGTGACTCCATAGGTAGTGAAATCATCCATATAAATCTCCATACAGTCATGAGATATATCAGCAAAGATACTAATTACTGCTCTCTGAAATGTTGCTGGCGCATTGCATAGACCAAAAGGGAAGACCGAATAAGCAAATGTTCCCCATGGAAAGGTAAAAGTGTTCTTATCTTGATCTTCAAGGGAAATTTTTATCTGATTGTACCCATTGTAACCATCCAAAAAGGAAAAATATCTTTTGCCAGGCAGTGAGTCCAATACTTGGTCTACAAATGGTAGTGGAAAGTGGTTTTTTTTAGTGGCAGTGTTCAACTCTTTGTAATCTACACACACTCTCCATTTTCCACCTTTCTTGGGAACAATAACTAATGGAGAAACCCGTTGACTGTCAGAGATTGGATAAATAAAACCAGCATCAAGCAATTTTTGAAGCTCACTTTTAACTATTTCTCTAAGTGCTGGATTTACTCTTCTTTGAGGTTGTCTAACTGGTAAACAGTATTCTTTGATATATATCTTGTGAGTACAAACTCAAGGGTCTATTCCTTGCATGTCCCCATATTCCCATGCAAAAGCTTTATGCTGGTCTTGTAGCATTTTTAATAAGATAGCCTGTTGAGATTGTGACAACTTGCTATTGATATTCAAACAGTGACCTGGAGACAATTCTATCTGCTTAGTAAGATTACTCATAGAATCTATAGGTGATGTTTGTACCTCTTGTGGAAGCAAGTTATTAAAAATTGCTGGAAGTTTAGGCAGTGAACTCTCAGAATTTGGTTGCTGCAGGAAACATTGTAGATGGCTGCCAATTGGATCAGATGAACTACCCATATCAGAGTTGTACTGTAGAATTTGAAAAAGCAAAGCATCCTCACTCTGAAGTTGTGAGAATGGATCATTTTGAAGCATCATTAATTGAGTCAAAGATTGGCTTCTTCAGTTTCTTCCACCTCATCTGGCTAAACAGGTTGGGACAAATCTGGTTGAGGTCTAATAGGCAGATACAGAGCTAATTTTTTTATGGACTGTCCATCAGAAATGGTCATATCTCCAGAGCGGCATCCTATAAAAGCATCAGCAGTTGCTAACCATGGTCTACCAAGGATAACTGGATACCCTCCTAATGTTGCCTTAACTGATAATATTATGAAATCAGCTGGATACTCCCAAGATTCAAGAGTGACAATTACATCTTCCACCATCCTATCAGGTTTAACTGTGGAGCTATTTGCAAGCTGCAGAACTGTGGGTGTAGACCTAATGTTTGAAATGTTCAAGGAGTCCATAGTATGCTTTGTCATGACATTAATGGCGCACCTAAGTCAACCAAAACATTTTTTACAATTTGGCCATTTATATGTATCTGCACTACTGGACTTCTAGGGTCAATATACTTTGGGATGACTACATTTCCCAACATTATATCAGCCAATTTCCCTAAGACATGAATTTTTTAGGGATCCTTTTTCTTTCGTCTAGGCTTCTTCAAACAGGCTTCTTTAATAGCTTTTCCAAAAATAGGAACATCTTTAATAGCCTAAAACAAAGGGATTTGAATTTATGCATTTTAAAGGCGTCTGAGATAATCCAAAGTAAGGTTCTTCATAGATTTAAATCTGATTACTTTGCAACCTCACGAGGAAAGATTGGTTTGTCTTGACTTGCAAAGCGAGGAGCTCCTTAAGCCGTATCAGGTATAGGCATATGCTCAGTAGGATCAGCAGGTGCAGTAGATTTTTCAAGGGAAGAATCTGGTATTTCAGTAATTAGAGGCAGTTTTGGAGCAGGTAAAGTGGTTCCAGACCTCAAATGGATGTCATTAACGTCTAAGGCATAGGCTTGATATTGGTTGGCTTCGGCAAGATACGTAGGCTATTGTGGCTGCTGTTGTTTCCTATTATTGGGATTTGGCAATGGCTAGGCAAGCATAGGCGTTTGTTTTGGAAGTCTAGTATTTGTGGCAGTTGCTGCAGGAAGTGGCATAAGGGCCTGTGGTTGCATCTGTGGAAGCTACAGGAATCCAGAGGACTAGTTTTGCCATTGCTGAGGACCTCTCCATTGAGGATTTCTTTGCCAATTACTGAGGGTGGGGTCCACGATACTTTGTGGTGGCATAGCCTCCTTGAGGAGATTGCCATTGTGAAGTCCGATGGAGTAAGGCCAACTTGGTTGAGGTGGATTCGGGGTAATTAATTGGTCCATATGCATGTTGTCATTGGTTATTACTTGTAGCTAGAATAAGGATTACCAAAGTTAAAAGGATCTTGAGGCATACCTTGTCTTTGGGCCATGAAGTCTCCTTTATTGCAACAAAAGAACAACGATCACATCATCACCTTCTCGGCGGAAGTCGGGTAGGTAGTTAACAACTTCCAAATTAGCCACCATCTTGCATTTGAGTCAACTTCTTCTATACTTAATATAAGACGAGAACTTCGTCAAAGCTTCCGGCTTAAAATCATGTTTCTTTTCGAGCTTGCATAGTATCAGGTTATTGTAGCCATATTATTAATGATGTCGCTTCTTGAAGACAAACAACAAATTTGTTATCTCCATCGGAGTAAACTCTACCCGAAGACTTCCCCGTAGCATGATGACCTCAACCTTTCTTAACTATTGGCAGGGTAGTTAAGAAATATTTTCTTTATATCATCCCAAGGTAGTTGGGTTATCACCTCCCTCCCATCAAGGTCGGGGGCATCTATATAAGGCATCAGCGATTCCTTAGAAGAGTAGTTCGAGGAGTCCTCAGAGTATGGTTTGAGTTCCTCTTTAGTGAAAATAAAAATCTAGAAATATAATCTTCTAGACTTTCATCCTCCTGCTAAATTCAGAATATGTCATCACCTTTGCTAGCACTCTTACAATATTCCTTATACTTCTCAAGGAATTTCATCTGCATGGCTGCCTAACTATCAACGCCTCTTCCCAAACTCATGAACCATCTGAGAGCTCCCTCCTTCAAGGTGGAAGGAAATAACTTCAGTTTATGAGCGTCTGAGTTGTAGTCATAACTGTGATAGAGGACATCAAACTCAAACAAAAAAGTTTCAAGGTCCTCTGTGACTAGGCCATAGAATTTTGGAAGTAGTGAAGAAGGTATATTCTTAAGATTGTCAGTAGCTCGTTGGGGAACAATGAGAAACTCAAAAGCAAGAGGTGGATTATTAAGGTAGATTATTTGCCATGTTTTTTCTTCTTTGGAATAACAACGAGCGAATGGATTTTCCCTCGAGGTTAAGTTGTCGAGAATTTGCGGGTCAAATGGTAGTTCAACAAGCGGGTTTTCGGGGAGAACGCCCTTCCTGGGTACATCTCGCCTATTAACTATGCATGCAATACGATGAATAATTGGTTTGAAAGATTTTGAAAATTTTTTGACTAACAAACTAAACTAATACAAAATGACTTGACAAATCCTTAACAACACCATCCCCAGGTAGCGAGCAAAAATGAATTAGCACCCACAAAAGATATGAAAATCCGCGGTAAAACCTTTCCTAGGAATTGGACGTTTCCAGGGTGACCTAATATCTGCTCTATGGGCCGTTCATTTTACTTGTCAAACCCGAGGAGGGGCGTATACTTTAAATAGTGCGGCACAATATATGCACTAAGAGCAGTTTTGATCAAAACTTAGCGAGAAATAAATACTTTGAAAGGAATTCTATCTATACTCTGAAGGTAATGCAAAGTTCTTTAACTCAACTATGATCGATTAAAACAAAACCATAACAACTCATTTGAAACACAAACTATGAGGCCTTATCTTTGCGGGGTATTACCTGAGGATGGATTCCTATCTTCGCGGGAGCAATACAAAATTTGAGTTTGTATGTAAAACTTCCAAAGATGAGAAAGCTAACTAAAGATCAGCGAGAGAAAGAGCGGCTAACTAACTAAGCTACGAGGATACTAGAATTAAGATAGCAGCATCTCTTACGATTCTGTAGTCTTGAACTCATAACTTCATCAAACTTTATTCATGAAAATAGAATGGTATACATTGCTTTGTTGATATAAACTAACAACAAACTTTGTCTCTTGTCAAACAGATTCTGCTTTTCATTATCATACTGACTCTTACATGATATCTACTATCTTTCTATCATTATGCTTCTATCTTACTCTAACTATCATCTCTCCTCTCACTCGCACAGGAGGAGAACTTTATTTAAAATCAGGAGAGCAACTAACTAACTAACCCTATCAAAGAAAGATGTGGAAGTAAAGTGTATCCCAGAATCAAGGAACAAACTTCATAAATGAATTTATGCGTTCAACCCGATCCGGAGAAAATCTAGCGCTCCACTCTTTCTAGATTGACTGTCACTAAAGATCTTTCCCAACGGTTTCGGTCAAAGAGTCTTCGCCGAAGCTTCCTCGAAGTCGTGCAGGAAATGGACTTTACTACAAGGCCGAGATGGGCTGTGCTTGACTCGATCATTCTTCAACAACCTGCGAAACAAAAGGTAATAGATGCGAAAGAAAAGGTGTATGGCACATACACAATATTCGTTCATTAATCACACATTTAAATCTATTTCATCATTCAAAAACTGTATGCGATATACCAATCATTTAGGGAGTCAACGGGGTAATAAATGTAGTCAAGTCAACACAATAAGCTGCAGGAATATGCAAATGTTTTGCTACAGGATATCCCCATAAAAGGTTTCAAAAGAGTTTTAGACAAGCACGAATAACAAAAGTAAAGGCATTAAAAGTTCATCATAATGTCCAAACTATGAGCATATTTTGGGCTCATCAAAAACTACAAAGAATGGAAAAAATTCTTTCAACACATAAACTATTATGTAGTAGTCAATTAAAATGGAAAAGCTTACTCTATATTAGTTAGGATACACAACTAAGAAAATGATCTAAAGTTACTTATTTATCCTAGAGGAACCAAGTATATAGTATACAAAGAAAACCAACAAACCCACTAACTTCCCCTATTTTGAAGGAGTTTAGTTTTCTCCCCTTCCTAATCTCGCTAATATTGTCTAATTATTTTAAAGAGAAGAAGGGTCATAACACAACTTTATTCAACCTAGTAAATAGCTTGGTTAATGAAACTTGACAAAAGAAACAAAACAATTGCTACATTTGTCATTTCATGTTGAATAAAGAGTGATGACAATAATCTACTTATAGTTTAATAAAACACTATTTTTATAAGAAGGCTTGACTTTAAAAAGATAAGTGTTACTTATAGTTTAATAAAACACTATTATAGTCTTACCAACATTGACTATTGTATGCTTGCATGGCTTCTTAGTTAATATATGGGGAGAGAAAGAGAGAGAGATAGAGATATATGGGAAGATAAAGAGAGATGGAGATATATTGGAAGAGAAAGGAAGAGAGGTGGAGATAGAGAGTCGATGGATAGGGGGGATAGGGAGGGAGAGATGGTGAGATATAGAGAGGGGGAGATAGAGAGGGGGGAGAGAAAGGGATATAGATAGAAAGAGATAGAGAGAAGAGTGAGAGGGAGATAAAAAGAGAAATAGAAATAGAGATATAGAGTAGGAGAGATGGAGGGAGAGATGGAGTGAATGAGAGAGAAAGGGGGGAGAGGGAGAGAGCTCAATAGATAGAGGGGAGAAGAGGTGAGAGTGACATAGATAGTGGGAGATATAGAGATATAAAGAGTGACAGGGAGAGATATATCAATCACCCTCCCTATATCTCTATCTATTCATCCTTATCTCTCTACCCCTCTCCATCTCTTTGTCTCCCTTTCTATTTGTATGTTTGTCATTATCTCCCTCTCTCTATATATTTTCTTCCCTATATTTATCTTTTTCTCCTTAAGTGTGCAATGGATACATTGAAAAGGTCTTAAAGGAGAATTATCATATCTTTAATCAAATGGCATGCTACCTTGAGCATAACTCCCCAAGGACACATGCCATCCTTGGTTTGTTGGCATGAAACAACCAATAAAAATTTAGTTTCTCTCTCTCATATTAATATATATTACTATTATATAATTAAATATATATTATATTAATTATATTTTGTATTATATAAAAATATACTTATTATTAATTATTAATTATAATAATTTTATACGTATTTAATAATTTTGTTAAAGAATATAATATATATAATTATAATAAGTTGAATAATTATATTATTTATTATGTAAAATATAGCTAATATATACTTAACTATATTGTGGTGAATATTAAACCTAGCTAAAATGTATTTCTGTAAATTTGAACTTACTAATATACCGTGAAAAGCTAACTAAACTAGGTTGTAGCTCATCAAATTGAGAAGTGAAAGGTCAATGCCAGCCACGAGGAAGAGTTTGGAGTTAAAAAAAGGTCAATACCAACTAATTTATGAGTTTGGAGGAGTGAAAACAAAGTCAATATCAGCACCGAGGAAGAGTTTGGAAGAGTGAAAACAAGGTCAATACCAACGCCAAGGAAGAGTTTGGAGTTAAAACAAGGTCAATACCAACACCGAGGATGACGTTGAGGGCACTCAAGGAAAATTGACGACCAAGGGGCAATGAGTATTGTAAGTTTGGCACCCCCATTCTCTTTAACCTTCAATTTTCATGCCTAGTTTCCAAAGATCTTCTCGTACATTGGCACCCCCATTCTCATAAAATGGTATAAGATAAGATAGGAAAAAATAAACAGCTTATACATAACATATCCACCTACAATCCCATTCAAGCATTTTAATTAATTCCCTTGAATTAAACCTTCCAAACAAGAATCATACACACCACAACAGTGAGATGAACGAAACAACCCCTGATCATTTTATTCAAAATTCAGATATGCTTGTACAATGGAGAGACATGAGTTTGAATTAATCATAACAATTCAAATGCCAGTACTGTCATAAAACATCAAATCCCCATGAATTCAAAACCTACTACAGAATGACTCAAAACCTAAATTGCATTTTCCCTAAAACCATTAGACTTTACAATTTTCTCTGCAACTTCATCTAGACTCACCAAAAATATCTAACTTTATATAACCCATACTTCTGGCCTTGAAATCCTTCTTATAGGAAAAGGAGGAGAAAACAAGTATTGGGCTAGAAAGCACACATGTCACTAGCCAATTGGACCGCCTTGTGATATTCCAAAAAATTGTTACAACAACAATCTCCCCAGAGAATCTTCTTGTTCATCATGCCCACTGAGAATGGTTGATGCAACAACAAAAAACTTGAAGAATTCCATGCCTAGACTATCACCAAAAAACAAAACTGGAATCTATTGTAACCGCAATGCCTAATTTTTCAACCTGCTAGCAGCCTACTCCTTTAACTCTCTACCTCGCTTAAATATACATTTACCCATTTCCGGTACTCTTCATCAGTTGGCCAATCAAAATTGATCACCTCATTCACCTTGACACTATAAGGTTTGTACTTAACTGCCACCTGATTCGCTTCTCTTTCAAAAGACTCAAGAATGAGTTGGTGCTAATGATTTTGTCCATACAACTCACCAACAAATCATAATCTGAGTTACCCTATTTTTTAGGGCTTTGTAGTCCAAACATGATATAAAGTGGCTCTTACACTTTTTTTGATTACTGTAGCTTGTGTAAGAGGCCCCATAGATGTTGTAACTATAGGATGCATGAATAGGGCGTAGGATGAGAAATAAAGAAGGTATAGTTGTTGTCCTCAATAGTTTTGTGAAGAAAAGCATGTGAAATGAGAGGTTCAAGCCTAGGTTTCAACAAAACATGGGAGATCTGATTTTATGAATTTGTATCCATGTGCAGACCTAATGGGTTGTTTCTGAACACTAAATATAAATGATATACATACACACACACACACATATATATATATATGTATGTATGTATATGTATATTTAAATTTAAATGCAAATGCAATTACTAGATGCTCTCCTAGAACAATAAATGCAACATATCATTAAAGAAATCTAAATTATAAAAGAATACAAGGAAAGGTCTCCTCCCTTCTTGGTAGTGATAACCTCCTCCACACACAACCCTTAAAAATTATGAATAGAGGAATATAATCTTCAAAGAACTCAAAGTTGATTCTCTCCTACCTGATGCAATTAGTCATGTTATCCTTACAAAAATTTATAGTGATTACTAGAGACACATTGACCAATTCTTCATAATAGAAGAATTTGATCATACATTTCCAATGATGGCATTATGAAAAAACCTTAGGTTAAATGAATAATTCCTAGCTAAGTTCTTTAAATCATGTCCAACCGTATAAGAGAAGACCGCTGCTATGTGTACCTAGATACCATGGAGAAAGGCTAGTCTTTGGGCTCTTTTATCAATCATCCTACCTTAAAACATACCAAAAATCTCCTAGCAATTAGACAGAGGAATTAATATGACTTAAAAAAAATTTATTGCCAAAGCGTAAACTTATGATGACTTAACCAGGCCTAGTACACACTCTCTCCCCGTTAACCACTTAGACATATGGAAATTAAATGTAAATTTGCTGCTATTTTTAGTCATGTAGGTGTCCAATAAATCACTTTGTGGTGTTTCACTTCAAGTTTATTTACTTGAATGAAGAGAAAAAGTCCTTTAAATACAATTAGAGAATACATTTGAGGCCTTGGTTGTGTAACTGGTGGACCATAGACACATTTAACACTTGTTACAAAGTTTTGGAGTTAAAACGTTAGGTAGATTTGATTTGTGATGGACACATTTGGACGGTAGTAACAATAGCTTGCAATCTATCAAGACTTGATTACCTTATAACCTATGAAATTCTAGCGATGAAATGATAGATTAATCATAATGTCACCTTGGGATCACATCACCATGAAAGAACTTCATCCAACATCCTTATGAATGTAGGTACCACAAAATAGGTATTTGTCAGATCTGTCTTCCTCAAGCGAGGGAAATTCAGGAAGAGAAGAGGAAAGTGAGACATGTATGTCTAAAAGAGGGAGATCAACTAGAGGTCAAAAGATTAGAAGAAAATTCTGTAAACGCATGGATTTTTTTCTTGTTGAAGGGGGGTCATGTTCTTACGATGATGAGAGCATAGGCAACATCGAGGTTCCCTTGAGATACAAACATCTATGGAAAGAATGGGTACCCAAGGAACTTCCTCCAATAAACACTAATTTTTGTGTCAACGAGAGGATATATGGCATAGCACCATCGTCATTACATGGTTTCGGCCTATTTTGCATGGACGGCATAAAGGTTTGTTACAAAAAAGTTACTGAATTGATGGAGTATGTTGGACCTTGTTACAGTTACAAATATTGGATGCAACTGGTTCGATATACATGAAGTATGCGTAGGTATGCACTGTCATTAAATTATATACAACTAAAAGATAAGGATGAAAATAAAGGAGTGGCTATGTACATTGATGGAAGGCCAAAAGCATCAGGGAATATTGCAGGGTTTATAAACATTACACGACCTGGGTCAACAAATAAGCAACCCAATTGCATATTCGAGGCGTGCGAGGGAAACCGTGTATTCGTATGTGCGATAAAATCAATAACTGCAAGGGAAGAGTTGCTAATCGATTACAATTTGAATCATTTAGTTACAAACACAGTTACTATGGGGGTGGTACGTACTATGTACCATTTTACCCAACCTCCAATTAACGACTCCAATATACCATTTTATTCTATGTTTTTTCTTTCATAAGTCTATTGGTTTCCATTTCTGTGAATATTTTTTTATATTTATTTTTCTCATTGTGGGGGACATCGGATCGTGTATGGTTGGGCTCTAGCCCGTAGCATAGGATCACAATGTATCTCGTGTGTTTCTACCCATAGGGTTTACTCCATTGTAATTGTACAAATTAGGATATGAGCAAAATGTTTTATTGTTATGTTTTTTTTCTATAAGTTTTTAAGTTAATTTTTGATAATGTTTTATTTTCATTCTGTTGGGTACTAACTCCATCGAGGAAAGGCAAATCTAAATGAGGAGAGCATCCATAGTGAGGTGAATTCAATATTTTGTGATGATGACATCGTTTATTCAACAAACCCTTTTGATACGATAAAGAAGCTCCAAAACAAATTCAATGAAGAAATGACTAAGTTGATGTTCATAGTGCCTCAAATAGATGAGATAAGAGAGAGGGTTAAAGTATTGACTGAGAGATTACAAAACTTTCAAGTAAGCTGTCATGAGGTCTTTAATTATAACATAAGTTCATTCATGGTTTTATATTTTATACTCTTTTATGTCATGAACTAAAATATGTGTTGTTTTTACAAGGTTATTTGCCTCCTCATGATGCTCCTGGCCATGATTAGGTACTGCAAGTGCTGCCCGAGGAGTAATGGTTGGTACAAGTGTCCATCTTGATCTTCCTATGCATACATCACATCATCTGACCCCATTATCCGTGCCTATATTTTCGTCTGAAATGTTGGCAACACATACCATGCAAGCATCCATTAATGCACCCTCTGGCAATGAACACATACCAGAACATGTGTTAGGACATGTACCTGGGGATGCAGAGGCCACTAGTACTGGTGATGTTTTAGCATCATTTCCTAGATCTTCCCATATTACTAGTACGAGAACATTGCCGGTCACACTTGTGGTGACTGACGATTTCATTCCCATAAAGATGGAGAAGGTCCCAGGTACTTTAAAATGTTTTAATTTTATTATTCTATATAGTCCAATTGGAATTTACTTGTTGATCACTTTTTTTAGACTATTGATCCCATGATCATTTTGCAGGAAATGATGTTTTTTATAAACATCTAAGTGATATTACATTGGAGCTCTTCGGGCCCACCATACGTATACGGTGGAATGCCTAAAATCAAGATTTAAAAGATTAGCTCATTAACCGTTTAGTTGTGTTGTTCGGTGATAAAACATTCAACTAAACCAAGGTCCTTACCTATCTAAAGTATGAAAGGGGCCAATATAGGTCACATTTAGAGAAAAAAAGAAAGTACAAGCATCCCCCCATGATTTTGGAGAGGGAGTGGAAGGACCTGGTGTCCGATGGAAAGGAGAAGGCTGAAAAGAAAAAAGGAAAGACACCACCAGGCCAAGGAAGGTATGTGATATAGAAGCATAAATCTGCAAAAAATCCTGATTAATCGCAATTTTTAAAAAATCTGCAGGCTGGACGATTTTTTCCCCGATTTTTTGAAAAAATAGTTGACTTTTTGGTCAATGATTTTTTTTTGTTTCAAACTGGAAAATTGCCAAAAAAATGTGTTTAAAATCTACAAAAAAATGTGAATAAAATTGAGCTAATTTTCACGCAAAAAAAACCATGAGACCATGGCTTGTTGCTTACTATTATGCTTTGATAGATTTTTTCCAAGCATCCATAGCTTGTTTGAAAGCACCTATTTTAGGCTTTTAGCCATAGCAGAAGGCAATGAACTATTTGATAAAATGCTTTGGTAGACATGTATGAAAAAATACAAGAGCATAGATAAGGCAGTTGAACTACTTGAAAATGTCTCAAAGAAATGTAGTCTCATGGTGATGGAATACCATGATGAATTCGATGACAAGAAAATTGTTATTGATTGTCATGGCATTCCATCACCGTGAGATTGCATTTCTTTTAGGAATTTTTTCAAACAATTCACTGTCTTGTCTATGTTATTGCTTACTATTATGCTTTGGTAGACTTTTTCCAAGCATCCATAGCTTGTTTAAAAGCACCGGTTTTAGGTTTTTACTTTTAGCCATAGCATGAAGGCGTTGAACTGTTTGATAAAATTCTTTGGTAGACATGTATGAAAAATGTGGTAGCATAGAAAGGTAGTGAACTATTTGAAAAATGCTTCAAAAAAATGTGGTCTGATGGTGATGGAATGCCATAACGAATGCCATGACAAACAAATTGCTATGGATTTTCATGGCATTCCATCACCATGAGACCACATTTCTTTGAGGAATTTTTTGAAACAGTTCACTGCCTTGTCTATGCTATTGCTTACTATTATGCTTTGATAGATTTTTTGCAAGCATCCATAACTTGTTCAAAAGAACCTATTTTAGGCTTTTAGCCATAGCAGCAAGGCAGTGAACTATTTGATGAAATTCCTTGTTAGACATCTATGAAAAATGTGGTAGCATAGACAACTGTCACCATCTGATATTTATGTAGTTGTAGTATGTTTTGTGCAATGTAATTAGTGATATGAATATAACCAAAAAAAATCTATTTTCTATAATTCATGGATTGAACTCTATATTTTATTTGTTCTCAATGTCTGTATGCTATGGAAATGCCATTAATTTTTTTTTAAAAAGTAGTTTATGACTGTTTTTCTTTCAATTTTTGTCTCTTTTTTTAAATCTGATTTTTTCCCGATCTTTTCCCAAATTTTTCCCAATTTTTTCAAAAAATCCCGAACTTTTGGTTTGTTGATTTTTTCCCCAAACGATTAATGCTGCTATGTGTGATATTATCAACAATGTAATTATATACTGATTACTCTTTCTTTTTACATAATCTAACGTATTTCAAACTTTTCATAGCATGCCCAACACATCAAATGCAACAAAGGAAAGACTAGAAAAGCACGGGCAACACAAACTTGGCTCTGGTGGTTATATAAAATTATCCGCACGAATTGTAAGTATCAATAAATGAAATATTGCATCCAAATTATAATAAATTGAAAAAAAAAATGGTTTTATCACACCATAGAAGCAAAATTCATGATCTTATGCAAAAATGTAGGGATCTGAATTCAACAAAGTTCCCATAGAAGAGGACCTGAAGATTGCCTTCCAGCAAGGCTATGGAGTGTGGCTGAATGCCTAAGATCTTGTTTGGGAAACACAATCTTCCATTGCATCCGACACGCAGGTAAATAAACTCAATAAATTTTATTTAAAATTGAATACTTGTGCAATCTATTCAATATTAATTTCCACCATAAATAATTACATGCCTATTTTTTTAAAACATTCAAGCAATGATAATACTGCACATGACATTGGAATGCAGCCTAGTGAGGGTGGAGCACAATGCGATGAAGGTCATGGTGTGCATCTCGGTACTTTAGAGCATGTAGAGCGTGATCAACATGTTGAGCATGATCAGACTAGAGAAGATCAGGAATATGATGTGGCCCCATCAGGTAAAGAGGACCACTCTAAAATTCTTTTAAACATATTTAATTGTAATTGGTGTATTAATTAATGTAACCTTTCTTGTTTCAACTTTAGAGCATGTAGAGCATGATCAATGTGTTGAGCATGATCAGGCTAGAGAAGATCAAGGAACATGATGTGGCCCCATCAAGTAAAGAGGCCACCCTCATGTTCTCTTAAACATATTTAATTTCAATTGGTGTATTAATTAATGTAACCTTTCGTGTTTCAACTGCAGATCGGGATTTAGAGGGTGTTCAACATGTTGAGCATGAGTCTATAACAAAAGTTTAGGAACATGATGTGGACCCATCAGGTAAAGAGAACCACTCTAAAGTTCTTTTAATTAATGAAATACTTGTAACAATAATAAAGAAACATATCAGTTTAACATTTCTTTCTTATTGCAGCAGACCCCCCTTGCAACGGCGTCCACGTCATGAGCAGACGACTAGGCGTACATTAAGATCACGAGCAAAGGGAAGAAAAACTAAAGGGGGGACATATATTGATTTAGAAAACGATACTCCACTTCAACTTTATGTAGCTTTAAAAAAGAAACAAAAAAAAAAGTGATTGTAATAATATCATGACAACCATATTTTTGATAATATGTAAAAACTGAAAGAATGAATATGCTACATGTTAATGAATGAATGTGAATATGTTAATTAATGAATGTTATATGTTAATGAATGAATGTTATATGTTATTAATGGATGAATGAATGATTAATGTTATATGATTGGGTATGGGGAATTGAGAGTGATGTGAGGGGAGGGGAGGGGGAAAATGAGCTTCCACAGTAACGTGGTTGGCCCTGTTAAGTAGAGAATATTAAACTATTCTCGAAACAAAGAGAAGCTCAATAAGGCAATGCACTTTTAAATATAAGAAATGCATCGTTTGAAGCATCAAACCAATATGCAGTATGTATGTATGATCAGTCGTCAGTCTCCGCAATGGTACATTTCCACGAATATTTTTTTTCTTTAAAATTGCATTGCTTCGTCGCAATTTCGACGAAACCCACTGACGAATTGCTGAAAAGGTTTGATGAAGTTGCTATAGCTGTGATGAAGGTTTCACTGTAACTCCTTACCCATTTCGTTGCATTTTGAACGAACTTTTAATGTTTTTTCGACGCTACTACTTGCCCATTTCGTCGCACTTTCGACAAACATTTAGTGTTGTTTCGACACTACTCCTTGCCCATTTCGTCGAAATGGCGATGAACGTCTGATGTTGTTTTGATGCTACTCCTTGCCCATTTTGTCGAAATGGCAAAAAACTTCTAGTGTAATTCATCGGTGGATACACAAAGTTTTCGTCCATATTCTGACGAAATCCCGAGACATTTTATGATGCCAATGACCGACAAATCTGCGTCATTATTTCGACGTTTAATTCATCATCGGCCTTTCGACGAAAAAACTGCAACAAAAATATTTTCATCATTTTGTCACTTGTCTGACAAAGATTTGTCGAACGACCGATGAACGTCTGTCAAAAAATGGGGTCAAATTCAGTAGTGTCAACACTATTCAAATATACTTCTCAAATCCAAACAAGGGAACTTTCCTCCAAACATCCAACTTTTTCTCAACTAATACTCTATAGGCATCATGGTTCACTTTTATTTCACTTTCCCAAAGCATGCTCAACTGTACTGACAAAATCTCTTCTATCTTACTGTAAACAAATGCATAGATATCTTTTATGGGAAACACTCTCGGAGGGATGCAAGAGAATGCACCAACAGACTCTTCCAACACATTTCTCAAATATCTCTTCATCCTAACTTGCACTTTATCCGCACTATTCACAACCTTTGAATTATCCATAGCAATAAAAATGAAAGATTGTGCAAATAGGAATACCTCTAAAAATTTCAACAAGAAATGTATAAATATCCTACTTCTAGATCTCACTTCGAATCCGCTTGATTTCTTCTTCAAACATTGAAACTCTTAATTTCCTTCTAAACTTACTTTGCACGCTTCTCCAAAAATACATAAGCCTTTAAAATTATCTAAATTTATTCCTTCCATTTGAATGATTTTGAAATAAATGCTTCAACTTGTAGGTGGATTTCCTCAAAAATTATGTATTCCTCCATTCTTTCAAATTCTATAGATTTCATCCTTCACACATGTGACTGATAAAATACCTTAATCTTGTTACCACATTAAATATAATTTTGTCATGATATGACACAAGTACTGATGAGGGGATTTATTATATATTTTCTAATAATTGCTCCCCCTTAGCCACTGCTTTTACTTAGAAATTGATGGGAGTATCTGCACCGGAAGTCAGCACAGATAAGAATGATGATTCCTTTCTTCAAATCCTTTTCATTTCATTTCTTGCTTCTTCCGGATAAATGATTTGATCATTCTTCTTCATTGGATGGACATTTTTCTTTCTTCTATTTTTACTAATAGGGTGTTTTGGATTGCTGCACTTATAGAAAACAACATTCTTCTTTCTATTTTCCATTTGGGCATGTGCAGGATCATCATGGAAAAAAAGGCCCTTAAGTGGCAAAAAATTCAAAAAAATCAGAGTTAGGCAACTTCACGTAAAATTTTGAATAAGTTATCTATATTATTTCAAAAATGTGTAAGAATAGAATCTGTAGCAAATTGAATGTAGTTTCTGAACTACTAGGTTTATTTTAAAAAAATCTATTTGGTGAAAATTTGAAATTTCAATGCAATAATACTTAAATTTTAAAAAATAAGAAGTAGGTGTTTGTTTGACCACCCTAACCACAATAAAATGATAATATTTTTTATAAGATTTTAGATATAGGTAGAGGACTCATGCCCTGATGTGATGCATATTTTTTGCAATTTTTTTCCAAGTAAATAATTAATTATGAATTTTTTATTACAACTTTTAAAAAATATAAAAACTTGTATGTTTGACCACCTTAACTTGGTCAAAACTTCATGAAATTCAATTTTTATTTTTTTAATCCTATATTATGTGAAGCATAGAATGTGACACATGTTTTAGATTAAAAAAATATGGTACCGTTTGAAAGCTATAGATGTTTTAAATCAACCTATCAATCAGGACTTCAATTGTAATTCAAATAGAAAATAAGTAATAATTATTTATTAAATTCAAAATAAAGCATAATTTATATTGGTGGGAAGCTAAGAATCTCCTTTAAAAATCCTTTTCGTTTCATCAATTTTGGGTAAAAAAAAGTCGTAAGTCACATACCCTATATATACCCATCATATTGCTACTTTTTGGCCCATCATGATCTTGCACATACCCATTTTACTAATTTTATATCCATTCTTCTTGCTCTTAGAACACTTGCTAGAGAATGATAAAGAATCATTCATTTTACATTTACAGTCCTTTTCCTTATGACCAAATTTCTTGCAGGAATAACAAACACCATTGAAAGATAAATACCTTTTAGCATCATGTCGTTTGACATGAGTTTTTTCGGAATTTCTTCTTAGATCCTTTATTTTCCCATTTTTGTACCGAGTCTTCTTACCAGTGGATTGCTTCACTTTAGAACTCTGACCTTCCTCAAACCCTGAACCACTCTTATCCATTTCAGGTTTTTGAGAGGTAATCAATTCATCAAGCATCGCCGAGCTTATCTTAAATTTTTCTTCAAAACTTCTTGCCTTTTCTAGATCAAACCTCAAGATTTCTGCTTGTTTTTCTAGCTTTATGCATTCATCCATCTTCCTCTGAATTTCAATTTCTTGATATTATTTAGTTATTTTCTTCTCATCCAATTGTTGCAACAACATAAAGATAATTTCTTCTCCCTCAACCAATAGATCATAAGCTTCAACACTTTTACTTTTCATCTCTTCGATGTACTCATTTGCTTTCATCAACTTGTCCTTCAGATCTTCCATTTCTTTTGAATATTTGGCAAAGACTTCTTTTGAAGGAAAAAATTCTTATGCTCAAATTCTAGGACCTTCCTCAAGTTGTTAGGCTTCTTCTGAGGAACCAAGCTCTGATACCAATTGTTGAACATCTAGAATATTGAGAGGGGGCATGAATCAGTATTCCATAAGACCATAATAAAATCCATCTAAACACTATCACAATTCTGATTGAATCAACAAGAGAGAATATAGAAACAAGTCAATGCAACCATACACATGAACACCTATATTTTTACATGGAAAACCCAAAAATGGAAAAACCACGGTGAGGGTTAACTTACAATATATTATATTTGGATACAAAATATTATAGGGCTCACTGCCAAGACTCACTGTCCTTATAAAGGCTCACTTCCTAAGTACAAAAGATGGCTAACCACCAAGAGACAATGATAGTGGCTCATTTCCAAAAGATTGAATAGGTAGGATATACGTTCAATGTGCAAGGTTTAGTTCCACTAAAGCTTAGAATATGAAGTACTACCTCACATAATAGTCACTCAACAAAATTGCACTAATCACAACTGATGTAAAGCATTCAGGCTCATATCTTCACACACCTCTTAATCCCTTTCGCATTCACATTCACTTCTCATTTCACATTCACTACTCATGTGTGTATTCTTCCATTACTCATTATTTTTTTCTCCCATCTAATTCCTCAAAAAATCTTAAATATATACAAGTATATCTTGATCATCAATTAGGTCGGCCTAATTAGATGAACACAAAAATAATTAAAACCTTCTTCGTTGACACCATATATAAATTAAACATTTTATCCACGTAGTGCATTATACCAAGTCGACTATCATCCATAAACACGATTAGTCTTCATAATATATTGCATATGCTGAGTCGGCCAAGACTAGAACACAATTCTCCAAACCAGCAAATAATCCTCAAAGAAAACACCTTCCAGATCTAAGAAAACATTAATTTCCCATCGTACCACCAACTTAGAGACTATAAAAAAAACTACAACATAAGAGTGTTCACCTTAGTAAAATGCGGATTCTCCCACATAGTATGCCACACACACCATAGGATGCTCCAAGAAAAATTGCTGAAGAATAACATGCAATTTTCTATGAAATTGAATGATGTAGCAACCTCCTCTAATTTTATGCAAGTGACAAAGTTGGAAATAACATTCCCTAAACATGAATTACCCTTGCTTGAGACACAACATAAGAATGAAGCTTTGATGATAAAGGTGGTTATTAATGAAATTGCAGTTAGGCGCACACTTATAGAAAATGGAGTAGGTCTTAAAGTTTGTAGCATTGATCTCCTAGATAAAATTGGCATGGACACGAAGCTTATTCAATTCAATGATGTTAATATTTATGGCTTTGATAATGTTAATAAAAGTGCACTAGAATGATCACATTGTGTATTGAGGTTGGAGCTATATTTTTTCCTACCCCTATCCATATCATGCCAAGACCTCTTTCTTACAACCTTCTCCTAAGGAGACCATGGATTAATGCTATGAAAGGATTCCAATCCACCCTTTCACCATGGGATAAAATTTGAATACAACAATAAGATATACACAGTTGAAATAGATGGATAAAGCTATAAATATGATCATAACACTTCCCAATCCCCTAATACTTTCATTCCAATCTCAAAAGTAGAACCTATAAAAGTTGATGTTAATCCTAATTTTCTTCCACATACAACAAAACTCTTTAGTGATGATTGGGGATCGTTAGATTTTATGCCTCATTTCAACAAAGAATCCAAAATATCACCCTCAAAATCCAAAGAGTCATATACATTTTTAGACACATCCTTTAGTGACGATTGGAATTCATTAGATTTTATGCCCTCCTTTATGGGAGACTACAAAATCTCATAATCTACACCTAAATAACCTTGTGTTTCATGTGCTCAACTTGGTTCTACATCAACACCATCACCCATGTTGGTGATGGGGGCCCTCCAGCCCCCATCCCTCATGAGAGGAAGATGCATAACATTAAGAAACCTAAAAATGATTTTTGTTATCATGAAGAAGTCAACCCTTCTCTGAAGCATAAAACCCCTTTGTTTGAGTTGGAATAATGTTGTAATCTAGGATACAAACCCCTCTCTAAGCATGTATACAATGAAAACATGGAGAAAATCAATAGAGAAAAAGTGAAGTCTATACCATACCTTTTCAAGAAAGATCTAGGTTTGGGTATGTGCAAGATCATCATGGAAAAAACATGCCCTTAAGTGGCGAAAAATTCAAAAAAATCAAAGTTAGGAAACTTGACGTACATATTATTTCAAAAATATGTAAGAATAGAATTTGTAGCAAACTAAATGTAGTTTCTAAACTACTAGGTTTATTAAAAAAAAAAATCTATTTGGTGAAAGTGTGAAATTTCAATGCATTAGTACTTAAATTTCAGGGAAAAAATAAGAAGTAGGTGTCTGTCTGACCACCCTAACCACAATAAAATGATAATACTTTTTAATAAGATTTTAGATATAAGTAGAGGACTCATGTCTCAATGTGATGCATATTTTTTTGTAATTTATTTCCAAGCAAATAATTAATTATGATTTTTTTATTATAAAATTTAAAAAATATAAAAACTCGTATGTTTGACCACCTTAACTTGGTCAAAACTTCATGAAATTCAATTTTTTTTAATCCTATAGTATGAGAATCATATAATGTGACGCATGTTTCGGATTCAAAAAATGTGATACCGTTTGAAAGCTATAGATGTTTTTCAATTAGCCTATCAATCAGGACTTTAGTCATAATTCAAATAGAAAATGAATAATAATTATTTATTAAATTCAAAGTAAAACATAATTTATATTGGTGGGAAGCTGAGAATATCCTTTAAAAATCCTTTTTGTTTCATCAATTTTTTTTTAAAAAAGTCGTCAGCCACATACCCTACACATACCCATCATATCACACTTTTTGGCCCATCATGATCCTACACATACCAGTTTACCACCTCTATCTCCATCTTCATCTAAGTCCTTATCATCTATTGTGTGTATGACAACTTGTGCTAAGAAAGAAATATCCACTACTATTGATCAAGAGAGTATCTTGTTGATACTCCTCCAAGATCACTCCATATCTCTCCCTCCAAAAATATGAAAGAAATGGTACAACATGTGTTCATTTTTCTCATACCATAGAGTTCATGGTCATTCTACTAATGAATGTAAGGCTTTGGGTAATGAAATTCAACATCTTAAGGATTGTGGTGCTCTTCCTTGTGTTGAAGCACCTAGTTCCTCTAATTGATAGTAATTTTTATTCTATCATGTTTCACATCAATCATCTTAGCTCATCCTTGTCTTGCACTAAGTGGGGGAAATGGGTTAGGTAGCCTTGTCCTTGTATGGCACTTTTCATTGTCTCTTTTGGCTAGCTGACCACCTTCCATGTATATATAGGAGCAAGCTTGGGATGTGTACAACATGCCTTAAGTTGGCTTGCATGTGATGTACTTTTCTTCCTATCTTCAGCATTAAATTTTGGGGGAAACCCTTTATGCATGATGTAGTTTAATTCGAGAACATATGACTTGGCATAGGGCTTTCCAAATAAGCTCTCATGTCTTCTTAATTGGCTACTTTAAAGAAAATTTCTCACAACAATAGTGTTAGCAATTTCTTTAAAGTGGGGGCATACATTGACATTTTATTTCGATATTTTACATGTTTGATGGTGTGGTTTTCTTTCTTCTTGCAATACATCCTTTTCTTGGTGGTACCATTAGGTTTTATTTCCTCTAAGAGCATGATATTTCTTCAATTGTTCCTCTCTTGGAAACATTAAGCATGATGTTCCCTAAGTTAAGACCTTACATGAACTAAGAAAAACCCCTTTGAACGTGTACCTTACACTATTTTTTATTTACAAAAACCATTATATGGCCACCTTACATAACACACTTTTCTTGCCTATTTAGCCATCCCATTTATTCATGAGTGTTAGCATACAAATTTTTAATTGCCTCATGAATCCCATCATTTGTGTTGTGTGGAACCTTATCAAAGTTATCAAGAGGTATAGCTTTGCTATGGTTAGTACATGTGGGAGCCAACCTTAGGAATGACTTTCCTATAGCCACTTACTTGTTTGTGTGGGCACATACTGGCCATGTGCATATGTGTCTCACTAGGGGCTCACCTAGTGGATATTGGATTCCACTAGTCTATGTGAGTGTGCATTTCTTTGCATAGTGCACATTGTCTTCCACTTGTAAACAATTTTTTGGACAAACATCTTAGACATGGTCGACCTTATGTTCAATATATTTTTGAGGCTTGATCCACCCATTTTTTCCTTTTTCCTTCTTCCTTTTGTCTTTGATAGTGAATGCTTGTATCTTGTTGTTGCTTCATACATCATTCACATACATGTGTTCTTTTGTGTCTATGTTGGTTTTCCATAGGATCTTGATCATCCCTCTTGATTGTTGTCATCCTATATCACTAGCATTGGTATACTTGGACCCCTCTTGATGCAAATTTTTCTACTTTAGTGTGAGTTTGATGCAAGGTCACCCTCTCACTAAAGTGGGGGCTAAATGTAGTAACAGAAAAAGTATCCCTTTTCCTCACACAATTTGGGAATTAATAAAATGAACTAAGTGATACCTTTTAATTTAATGTTGTAATATGTCTTACATGTTCACATTAAGTTTTGGGCCCTTTTAATTAAAATTCAACTTATTTATGCCCTAATTAGTCCTATTTTGCATCTCCCAGCCTTATTAAATGCATTTTACTGAGGATAATCCTAACATTCAACAAATGACAAATCATAATTTAATTTTTTTGGATGTGTTCCAGATATAGGGATTTGGGACTCATACTCCCCCTTGGGTGTATGGGTCCCACCTAGGTCTCGAGGCCTAGTTTTAAGTGTTACATTGAACAAGAAACTTCTTGAAATCTATGTATCAAGTTTAAGCCACTGGGACTCGTACACCCAAACTTGTGTGTGAGTCCCACTTTAACTTGGACCTATTTTAATTTAAATTCTTTGCAGTATTTTATTACCCTAGATCTGATTTTGACTTGTAGTGTTGTAATTTTGGGAAATTTGGCATAAACAAGTATAAATACAAGGTTATTTCACATAATTTCTCCTAGCAAGTTTTCAAGCAATGTAACATTCTAGCTAAGTAATTCCTAAGGAAAAATAAATATTTTACAAGAGAATTAAAGAGAAAATCATCAAATAGAATTTGGAGCTACATTCAAGATTCAAGCATCATGTCAAAGTCATCATGCATCATGTGTGTTTCTGAGCTAACATTTGTGATGTAGGTTTCATGATTCAAGCAAGAACTAAAACATGTTATCTCATATCAAGATCAAGAGTCAATATCCACATCCATCAGAGCCACTTCACACAAGTTTGTAGGGTTTAGTGAGTTGCAACATTGCATTTTTTCATTCATCAAGTGTTCATGTTATTTCATTTCATTTCAAGGTTTAATTAATAAAATGGGGTTTGACCAAGGAAAACCCCTATTCCCTAACAAAACAATATTTTTCTCTCTTGATGTGTGTTTGTAGATTTAGGTGATTTGGAGCTTGAAGATCCTTTGAAGACAAAGTTACAAAAGTTATGAAAGTTGTCAAGAAATTGTCATCTTCACAGAAACTCACCTACAAGCTAGAATTTAGACTTTCAGGCTTAAAGATCAAACAAGAGAGAAGCTACAAAAGATCACTAGAGGCTACAAAAATATCATTCAAACCCTAGTAACTAGACTAAATTTCCCATCTAGGCGTATGAGTCCCAGTATATCCTTTTTGTTAGCTTTCTGTAGATCTTGCACAATCACTAGAAGGTTCCAAATTCTGCCTAGATTCCTGTAGCATAACTAAATTTCCCTACTTGGGGTATGAGTCCCAATGCACCTTAAAACCATATATTTTCATGGTTTTTAGACATTGCTTTGGCCTCTCTACTCCTCCAAGTACTTTTCTATTTCATCCTATTTGGAAATTTGATTTAATACTTTTAAGTTTCTAGGTTTTTGTGCATAAGATTTTGCATTTCTCCTTTGAAGCTTCATTTAATGGTGAACCCCCATCTAATCACACAAGGAAACCCCTAGTTCCCTTCCTCAATCATCTCACTTGTTTGAGAAATCTTGGTTTCCTAATGAACTAAAGTGTGAAATAGGTTTAGTTTCATCTCCTCAAAGGTGGACCCCTATTTCACTTGTGTTCACATATAATAGGTTTTGGAAGGTGGAAGTACCTACAATGGGTGATCCCACAATACTGGTTTACAATTTATGGGAGATCTTGATTTTTGATAAAATCACATATTTTTAGAAAATATAATGAGTTAAGCCTTGAAAAGTTTCATTTAAAGGATTCCAATTGAAGAGGGTTTCATTGAATCACCTTAGATCAAACCCCCTTGGATAGAACCCTGCTAGTTTTAAACCATACCTATAATGGAGTTTCCTTTACACCTATCAAAATTCTAATAAAAAACCACTTTTGATTTACCTTTTGGGGGATCAAATGAATTCATTTAAAATTTATTTTTTGTAAGTATGCAATCCTTATTATAAGCTTCCCAAAAAGTATAATTTTAAAGAAATTTATTTTTATTATTATATTTATTTTTTATTTCTTGTGAATGTAGGTTTTTCACCAAAAATCAAGCTCTCTATTCTGCACATGTGGAAAAATAGTAGATTATCAAAAAAAAATCAAAAATATGCGTGCACTAGATATTGAAGTCCTTGACTTTGAAACTTGATTAACAAAAAAATATTCATTAAAACACTATGAAACTAAGTGAAAGAGCTAGATATCATATTTACAAATCTAAATTTGAAAAAATTAGAATTTTATCATTCATGAAAAAAAAAATTGTTGTATACAGTGAGCATCACTCCTTAAAAATGGTGTTTACTAAAAAAAACTAGTTATCAAAGGAGATGGAAAAAGAAGTGCAATTTGATTCCAAAAAAATTGAAAACAAATATATTTAGAATCTACAAAAAAAAAATATCACAATTCACTAGTTTGCATCATCCTCAAATTATTCACAATTTAGCCGCTATAGGTGCCCAAAAGTGAAGATTTAGTTAAAAAAATCAATTCAGTGTCTAGTTTGGCCAAAATTTGTAAACCAGTATTGTGGGATCACCCTTATGGGTTCTTGTGTGTTGAATTTTATAGGTTTAGATTGATTAGTCTTAGAAGGGTCTATGGTTATGTGTTGTGACAAATCATTCAATGGGTTTTGCAATGTTGAAGTTTATGGGCCCTAGAACAAATGGAGAGGTGGTTAGGGAGTTTGTCAAAAATAAGTGGAGAACCAATGGGAAGGTTACGGTGGCTGCTCTTCCCAGAGGTTTCTTTTCCTTTGATTTCACCTGCAAGGAGGATATTTTGGCTATGAGGAGCACTTGGTGGACCTTGGGTCATAGGAAAATCCTCCCTGGCCCTCAAGAAGTGGACCTCTCATCTGGATCTCTTTGACTCCTTTTTTTAGAACGTTCTAGTTTGAGCTAGACTCCTGGGTCTCCCTCTAGAATATTGGAATGAGGACATTTTCAATGGCATTGCTAGTTCTTTTGGAGAGCTCCTGTCTATTGACCCTATGATAGTAGCTAGAAAGCGGTTGGTGTTTGCTCGAATCTGTGTGGGAGTGTCACAAAATGTTGATCTTCCTTCTTCAATAGATATTCAGCCAAAGTTGGGAACCTGGATGCAAACTATAGAGTTTGAGTCCATTCCCTTTGCTTGCTTTAAATGTAGAAAAATGGGGCATTAGGCTAAGAAATGTCCATTAAATGCCCGTAAAGAAAAAGAAAAACACCAGTCCAACCCTAAGACAGTCTGAAGAAAGAAATCTGATGGGGAAGGACAAGCAAGAAATACCAATACCATTATTGAGGAGTCTGGAAGGAAACATGAAACTCAGAGGAATACTCCTGACTTTAAGGATGAAACATAACCCAAGGATCTTAATGTGCAGAAGAATAACCAAACAGGGGCAGAAGATAATGTTGGTCCTACGGAAGATGATGAAAAAACATTGGAGAGTACAGGAGAAGGTAAAAGGGATGAGGACTTTGTTTCCCCCACTCTTAAGATCTTATCAGAAGGCAAAGAAAATGGGTATCTTGGGTTGGAGGATATTCCTATCCAAGGTGTATCTCTAGATATTGGCATTCCTATCCTGAATACTACCTCTGTAGAATGTTCCCCTTTGAGTGACCCTCTTATACTCGGGGAAAAAACAACTCTAGATTTCATCAAGGACACCTTTGAGAATCTAAGCCAGAACATCGAACTTTTGAGTGATAATCTGAACTAGCTTAGGAATGGCCAGATGGATACCCTCCCTTGGGAGAAAAGAAGAATGTATGATAAGGAATGGGAATTTGGAAGAGAGATGGAGAGCCAAGAAGATACTGACTGGGAATAATTCCTCTCTCATTCTAAGAAAAATAAGGAGAAAAGAAAAAATCAGAATACTCTGAGTGGAGTTGTTACCAGAACAAGATCAAAGACGGAGTGTGAAGCTACTAAGCTTAGCCAAGGTAGAAGATCAGGCAAATGGCAGAGAGAGCATGAAAGCTTTCAGGACATAGCGGATGGTGTTCAAAATACCATTTTGGAGATTCTCCAATCCCCTAGTAAGATATGAAGATTATGTCTTGGAATATAAGAGGGCTCAAAAGCCTTCACAAGAGGGATGTTTTGCATAATTTTGTTTTGGATCATAAACCTGATATTCTCCTCATCCAAGAAACTAAAATTTCCAAAGAAAAGGTGGAGAAGATCAAAATGTTTCAGAACTGTGGGATCCAAGGAAATAGTTCAGATGGTGCATCAGCAGGAATTGCAACCTTTTGGAACCAAAACCTCACTAAAGGGGAACCTTTGTTCTAGAGCAATAATCATGTGGCTACTAAATTCACACATATCAGAGACAACTTTAGCTGGATTCAGTTGAATATCTATGCTCCCAATGGGAAAGGAGCTAGAAAATCTTTGTGGAATGAGCTCTCTACTTTCCGCCGGATTTTTGATAATGACTAATGGGTAGTAATGGGAAATTTTCACTCTCCCCTTTTGAATGAGGAGAAATTTGGAGGCTCTCTGGTAAATCAGGAGAGTAAATCTGATCTTTTTGACTTCATCAACAATAAAGAGCTGATTGACATGGATTTGCAAGGGGCCCAGTATACTTGGTTGAATAGAAGAATTGGTAAGGAACTTATTCAAGTAAGGTTAGATAGAACTCTAATTTCTCATCAATGGCTTATAAGTTATTTCTACCCTCTTAAAGCTCTCTCTAGAGTAGGTTCGGATCACTTTCCCATAAGTTTTGTGGCAAAGCCTATAAAGGTGAAAAAAAACTCTCCCTTTAGATTTGAAAGAATGTGGTTGTCCCACTCCCTTATTTTTTATGAAATCAGGAAATGGTGGAATATAGATGTTTTGGGTACTGCTATGTTCATAATTGCTAAAAATATGAGAGAAGTCAAACACAATTTAAGAAGCTGGAAGAAAGAATCCTTTGGAAAAAAAATTGGTATTAAATTTGAACTTCAAATGGAGCTTGTGGAGATCCAGAACAAAATTTAGAAGGAAGGATACATTGAAAATAATAAGATTAAAGAAAATGAGGTGTTGGTGAAATTGCATGACATAATAGCTAAAGAGGAGGAGTTCTGGAGGCAGAGATCGAGGGTGTTGTGGCTTTCAGCTAGAGATATAAATACTAGGTACTTCTATTTATCTGCTTCTAAACACAAGGCTTCCAATAGAATCTCTCTCATAAAAGTTAATGGTACGAGATTTGAGGAAGAGGAAGACATCAAAAAGTAAGCTATCCTCTTCTATAACAACCTTCTTTCGGCGAATGGGGAAATCAATCAAAATGACCAAGATTTTTTATTAGAGGCTATCCCTAAGGTTGTTGAGAGGGAAGATAATTAAAAGCTTGCGGCCATCCCCTCTAAGGGGGTATATGCAGGATCATGATGGGCCAAAAAGTGGCAATATGTAACTGATATGATGGTCCATGTGGCTGACAACCTTTTTTTACCCAAAATTGATGAAACGAAAAGGGGTTTTAAAGGAGATTTTCAGATTTCCACCAATATAAATTATTCTTTACTTTGAATTTAATAAATAATTATTATTCATTTTCTATTTGAATTACGACTAAAGTCCTGATTGATAGGTTGATTGAAAAACATCTATAGCTTTCAAACAGTATCACATTTTTTGAATCTAAAACATTAGTCACATTCTATGCTTCGCATACTATAGGATTAAAAAAAGAAAAATTGAATTTTCTGAAGTTTTGACCAAGTTAAGGTGGTCAAACATACGAGTTTTTATATTTTTAAAAAAGTTTAATAAAAAATTCATAATTAATTATTTACTTGGAAAGAAATTACAAAATAATATGTATCACATTGGGGCATGATTCCTCTACTTATATCTAAAATATTATAAAAAAATATTATCATTTTATTGTGGTTAGGGTGGTCAGGAAGACACCTTATTTTTTCGCTGAAATTTAAGTACTATTGCATTGAAATTTTAAATTTTCACCAAATAGATTTTTAAAAAAACAAAAACCTAGTAGTTTAGAAACTACATTCAATTTGCTACATATTCTATTCTTACATATTTTTGAAATAATATAGATAATGTATTCAAAATTTTACGTCAAGTTTCCTAACTCTATTTTTTCTAAATTTTTTGCCACTTAAGGGCCTGTTTTTTCCATGATGATCCTACACATACCCAAGGAGGAAATCATGAAAGCTGTCTTTTCTTTTGAAGGAAATAAGGCCCCTAGCCCTGATGGATTTTCTATGTTCTTTTTTCAATGGTTTTTGGATATTGTTGAAAATGATGTCGTGAATGTTGTTAAGGAATTCTTTGGATCCAGAAGGCTCCTTAAGGAACTAAATGCTACTTTTGTGGTCCTTATTCCTAAGAAACTAGGGGCTATGGAGTTTGAGGTGTTTAGACCCATTAGTCTCAGCAACTCTTTCTATAAAATCATATCAAAGGTTTTGACTCCAAGGATCGTTTCTATCCTTCCTTCGTTGATCTCCCCTCAGTAGAATGGCTTTGTACCTAGAAGGAAAATCTTAGATTCTATTGTCATAGTCCATGAGAATATCCATTCACTTGTGGAATCTAAAACTGAAGGGTTTCCTCTTAAGATGGATATATCCAAAGCTTATGACCGTGTTGATTGGGAGTTTTTATTTAAAATTCTAAGGGTGTTTGGCTTTAGTAGCAAAGTCATTTATTTGGTGAATCAGTTGGTTACTATGGTTTCCACATCTATAATTGTGAATGGGTCTCCTTCCAGATTCTTTCAAAACTCAAGAGATTTAAGACAGGGTGATCCTATCTCACCTATTCTTTTCACAATAATGGTTGAAAGCCTGGGAAGGAATCTTAAAAGATTGATTGAACAGAGGTCTTTTGCAGGTCTTAGTCCTTCCTCCACTAATCTAATTTGTTCTCACCAACAATTTGTGGATGACACTATGCTGATGGGAAGATCTACTGTGAGTGAGGCTAAGACTTTGAAAAAAACTTTGGATGTGTGTGAGAAGGTGACTGGGCAGATGGTCAATAGACAGAAGAATTCCCTTTTCTTCTTCAATACCCCTGAACATAGATAGGTCAAGATTGCAAGAATTCTTGGTTGCATAGTGGAATCCTTACCTTCTTTTTATCTTGGACTTCAATTATGCCTTAAACCTCTAGATTCCTTTTTGTATTTTTTGATTGACAGGTTCAGAAAGAAGTTGGCAGGATGGAAATGAGCTCTTTTGAGCCAAGCTGGAAAAATTCAACTTCTTAAAGCTTCTCTTCAGAACCTCCAGGTTTATGCTTTAAGCCTTTTCAAAATTCTTGCTAAATATTTTGAGGCCATTGAAAAGATCCAAAAAAGATTCCTTTGGTCTGGTGTGGAGGAAAGAAATAGAATGCCTCTTATAGGGTGGGATTTGGTTTGCAGAACGAAAACCTTTAGGGGTTTAGGTCTCAGAAAAATTAGAATCATGAATAAGACTCTTCTAGCCAAACAAATATGGAGATCCTTCTCATCTATTGGAGAATGGAAAGACATTTTAAGAAGTAAATAAATGGTCGACTGTATGTCCATCAAAGCATTGTTGGACTCTCCTATTCTACCTCATGGATCAACTTGCTAGAATGATATGATTGCTAGTAGAAATTTTTTGGAATGAGGGATAGAATGGCACAATATAAGTGGAAATCAAGCTATATTTTGGGAGGATAGATGGATTTTTAAGGAACCCCTCATTAAAATTGAAAGATTTAATAGATGGGTAGAGTTATGTAAAGATACTTTTAGGGAGCTTGTTAAAGATTATTGGTATGAAGGAGACTGGGTGAGCTTATGTGTGATTAGTCAAGAGTTGGCTCAAATTTAGTCCACCTTAAGGGTTGTTAGTTTGGGAGAGACTTAGCAAGATGATATTCTTGTTTGGATGGACAACCCTTCAGGTAACTACTTTGTCTCTTCGGTTGTCTCTTTGTTGTCCCTTTCTCAAGATCCCCCTCCATTCTGGTCAAAAGTGTGGATAAAACACTTGACTCCTAAAGTAAATATCTTCTTCTAGATTATGCTTCAAAACAAGGTGCTTACAGTGGACAATCTTTGTAAACAAGGATTTCAAATCCCAAACAGATGTTATCTCTACAAGTGTGAGGCGGAGTCAGCTAACCACTTATTTCTTCAGTGTCTATTTGTTTCCTTAATCTAGGGAAAATTATTAGTCCTCTGGAATGTCTCTTGGGTGTTCCCCCAGACCATTGCAGATTTCTTTTTACAATGGAAATCCCCTACTCATAATCCCTTCATTCGAAGGTTATGGGGTTTTATATTCCCTTTTGTTGTTTGGGGAGTGTGGAAAGAACGTAATAACAGACTTTTTAGGGATAAGGAGATGTCGGAGAGTAATGTCTTTGAGAAAAAAATTAGGCTTATAAAGGAAAACTTCAATGTTATTCCACAAAAATCTCTTAACCTTGAAGCAGTGATGTGTACTCCCTATGATCTATTGATATCAAAGGACTGGAACATTAAAGCGGATGTTTCTTTAGCTTCCAAGCCAGCCAAGAAAAGTAGGGAGGGTGTGTGCTGGACCTTTCCCCCAAACGGTTCCAGGTATAAGGCCAACTTTGATGGTGCCGCGAAGGGCAATCCGAGCATGACCGAAAGTGGAGGTGTGTTAAGGGATTCAATTGGTAATTTTATGGTGGTTGTGGCCATATCCCTAGGTCGTCAAACCAACCATGTGGCGGAGGCTATAGGAGCTTTTCAAGTCTTAAATTTAGCTCATAACTTGAATATAAAAAATTTATGGCTAGAAGGGGATTCTAAAAATATCATTGATTGTCTCTTAGGAAGTACCCCCTGTTGGACGATAAAGAATTGGATTGATGAATCAAATTCTATTCTAAACAAGTTTGACAAAGTAAAAGTATCACATGTCTATAGGGAAGCTAACATTGTAGCAGATTACTTTGTGAATGAAGGGGTTAGGAAGCAAGGACTGAACACGTGGCAGAACTATAGGGACTTGAGAGCTGAAGTTAGGGCCTTACTAGATTATGATGTTACACATGGGAAAGAGGAAAATATATTTAATGATTAAAGGGAAAGGGGATAAGTACATCGAAATCAAGAGATTTGATGGGGCCACGTCATATTACTTAGCTGGGAAGAAAAAATGACACACTTTTTGGGTACATTGGAATGGCTGCATAAATCTGCAATAGGTACTCAATGCTAGTAGAGTCTGCAGTAAGGTGCAAACGAAAATGGGGGGGTAGGAAAAGAGTTGAGCCAAAAAGCTATGAGGTGCACACGAGGAATGATAAGGTCTAGAAGAAGATTGAAAGAGGTGGGCTAGTTCCATTTCTAGAAAAACTTCATGGGCCTGATACTATGGCCACAAACTATTTTGAGAAGAACTAGAACAATGGTGAAATAATCCTCTTTGGGAGAAAGGTGAAACTGGATGAGCAAATTATAGAGGAGGTGAGTGGAATTTCTACCGAGGGTGTGAATTTTTATCGTAACAGAAGGTTTTCTAATGAGGCAGTAATCAAATTCCCTAAGAAGGATAAGGAGAAATTGAAATTGGTTAAAATTACCAACAACTATTTTGAAATTGACACCATTAAGGCACTGTGGAGAAAGGTGCTTCATGTTATTACATGGACTATATCACTCTGGACAGGAGATTCACCAGAGTTTATGGTTATCATTTTTCCATTCTTAACCACTTTCACCATAAGGTACAAATTTCTTTGCCTCACTATCTGTTATGTTCGTTGAGTAATAGCATTGAGGACCATAAGAAAAATCCCAGGAGGTACCCTATTCTCCATCCTGGTCTTATTAGGTTAATATATGAACACTATCAAATCATGTCAGCTTTATCCAAATTTATTGTTTCCATAGTGTTTGAGGACTATGACACAGACAGTGGGGGTTTGGAGAATCAACCTTACCAGGAGAGAATTATTGAATCTCACCCGTCCTCTGAGATGTATGGTAAGAAAACCCAGCCAAGAAAACCACAACTTGCTAAAGTTAACCCTAAGACATACCTTGACTGCCCTGTCCCCTTAAAGAATCTTGTTCTCAAGGCCGGCTCCCCTTCCAACAAGTTGGTTTCCTATTTTCCAGAATCTTTGGAGGACAAAGCTGAGAACCCTAAAGCCAACAGAAATTTTGTGCCCTCCCCTCCTACTTCTTTCAGAGCCGATGGTACCAAATTTCCTAGCCCCCCAACTCGGATGATGTTAACCTCATCTTAGACCGGGTTTAGTCTGGCGATATTCTTTCCTCTGCAAGAAATGGCATTGGTGATATTTTCAGGGTTTTGAAATGGTCCTATCAAGAAATTAATGAGCTTAATCAAAGAAATAGGGATCTATATAGCAAGTCAGAGGAGCTGGAACTTAAGTTGGCTGCTCTCAGCAACGAAGAAGGAAAATGAAAAAATAACAAGGGAACGTGAGAAGGTGACAATGAGGATAAGTACAAGACTCTAGAAGTTGAAATGGTCAAAATAAAAAATAACATGAAAACTATTGTGGAACAAAACCATAAAATGGCTAGGCACAATGCTATGTCTGAAAAGCTAGAAAAAATGCAATAGGGTTTGTTGGTTGTTGACTTGGAAGAGAACAAGGACAAAAGCTAGAACGAGGACCAAGGTATTTTGGAAAGGACCTATGCCAACCTTAAAAGGAAAGTGCCTCCTACTACCCAGATGGTTCAGATTTTAAAGAGGGGGGTTCAGGATATGAACGGTTTGGAAGTTGAGACTGCGAAGTTATTAAAGGCCCAATTTTAGTTGTTGCTGGCGTTTTGTCTAGTTTTTTGGTTGTGGCCTTCACTTGCCTTTTTTGGTGACTGTGGACTTGTCTTTTTGTTGTTTTAACAACCTTTTTGCTTTTGGTGTCTCTAATGATCTTATCTTTTGTTTGTAAACTTTGTGGTTTTGGGACCCTATAAAACCCATTTTTTCCTCTTTCAAAAACTATAATTTATTTCTTAATGATTTCACTTAGTTATATTGGTCAAATTTATGGTAAATTCTAGTGCCATCCTCTATGATTTATTGTAAGAAATGTGTTCTATCCAAAATTATAAGGTAATCTAGATAGGCTAAGTCATGTTTGATAAATTTAGTAAACCAAGGAAAATATTTTGGTTGATCTACCATATCTTCTTCATCTATTTTAAGGTTGAATTTTATTTTTTACCTTGTATATACTAACTAGTTCCAAGGGGATTTACACTATTTTGATCCATGTTCTTTTCTTGAAACCTAGTCATAGGTGGCATGAACCTATTAACTCTATTTTTTTTTGTTTATTTTTAGATTCTATGGTGTTTTCCTTTTTTATTTTTAAAAATCTAAAATGAGAAAAAGATAGAAATATTTTTAAAATTTTATGTCTCAAAGAATGAGGTCCCTTTTGGCTGAAAGTGGGGGGGTGAGGGGGTCTAACAATGTAAAATATAGAAGACATAAAAAAGAATCGTAAAATTAATTAGCTAGGAGTTTCAATCATTATGAGCCCATATATATGTTGTCTATTAAGTGATGGATAGCTAGGGAATAAAAGGTCATGTAGCACACATGCCCATAGTGATGAAATCCAAGGCATATCTCTAAAAAATAAATTTTGGAAGAACTGGTGATACTAATTCTTAAGGCCGCACAAACATGTGAGAAAAGGGTATACACACTCCTTTAGGATTTAAAAACACTAGTTTATTGATTAACCGAATTGAATTTTGTAAGTATATTTTAATCCCACAAAGTAGTGATTTAAAAAAGACATGAAGTAAACCTAATAATATATATATATATAATAGTCTATAAATAAGAGTCTTTTTATGCCTATCTTGCAAAATCAACGAATTGTATTCTTTGTTCTTTGGCTTACAAAAATGAAGATTTTTAGTATTAGACTTTAGTTGAGGAAGGATGTTTCATGAAAAAAAATCCAAAAAAGTATAAAATAATACTTCAAATAGAAAAATAAACTGCACCATTATATTTTTTTACAAAATTCTATTAAATTTTACAATAAAAATCATCAAATTATGATTTCATGTGTAAAATTTATGTTCATTAGAAAATTTAAAATGAAATATTCAATTTGAATAATTATATTTGATTCCTATTGTATGATTGAAAAAATTGCATGATATGTTGCATTTGGCTTAGAATCAACTTTCTAATGCTTACGAAAAGTCAAAAATTTGATTAGCATGGAAAAATTTATAAGCATTTTACGATGAGTAGGTATTTTAAATTTTCAAAGGATAGGGGTTGGGAGTTTGGCAAAGTGATTAAACATTTGTGACTGAATTTTTTCATAAAAAAATATATAAAATTTAATTTATAATAGAATTTAAAACATCCAACAATTAAATTATATTAAAAAGGGTACAAATCCATACAAATATATGGATTATCAAAGAAAGTGAATGAATTTTTTTAAAATATTATCATACACCAAAATATAGAGAGCTATATATCAAAATTCAATTATCAATCCCTTTAGATGCAATTGTGGCATCGATTTCACACTGAAGGCTTCTAAATCATATTGATTCCTAAAACCACCTTAAAAGGGAAGAAACCTACAAAATAAGAAATAGGTCAAAATATTACAAATAACACTGATAGAGCTTCCAAATGTTTTGCAAAATCTTTAGTAGGTCAGTGTTTTGGTCATAATTGTGAGCCTTTTGTGCTTAGGGATGGGTTAGGGTTTTGGTTTAGAAACCCTCATTTTGAAAATTTTCAATACTAGCATATATATATATTATTTTAATAATAATATATATAAAATACGCTGAGAGATATCCTTCTCGAGGGGCCTATAAAAAATTGATTAAAAAATAGGCGCTTATAGGCGCCTCGAGAAGGATATCTCTCGGCGTATTTTATATATATTATTATTAAAATAATATATATATATGCTAGTAGCAGTCGTGGCGCAACATGAGATATCTTAAATAAAAAGTAAATTAATTTATATTTATATTTATTATTATTATTATTATTTATATTTATTATTATTATATATTTTATTTAAAAATTATTATAATAATTATAATATTCTAAGTTTTTATTTATATTTATTATATATTTTATTATGAAATTATTATAATGATTAAAATATTCTAATTATTTATTTTTATTTATTATATGTTTTATTATTAAATTACTTTATTATAAAATTATTATAATAATTAAAATATTCTAATATGATCAAGGTTAGGATTAGGTTTAGCGTTGGGGTTAGTATTAGGGTACGGGAAAAGATCAGGGTTAGGGTTAGGGCTTAGGGTGAGGGTTCAGGTTAGGGTTAGGATGAGGGTTAGGGCTTAGGGTTAGGTTGAGAGTTAGAGTTAGGGTTAGGGTTTAATTAGGTTAGGGTTAGGGTTAGGATTGGGATTAGGGTTAGGGTTAGGATTTAATTAGGGTAGAGTTAGGTTAGAGTTAGGGTTAGAGTTAGAGTTAGGGTTAGGGTTAAATAATAATTTTATTATATAATAATATTTTAGTATACTTTTAGAATTAGTATACTTTATTATAAAATTATTATAATAATTAAAATATTCTAATATGATCAAGGTTAGGATTAGGTTTAGCATTGGGGTTAGTATTAGGGTACGGGAAAAGATCAGGGTTAGGGTTAGGGCTTAGGGTGAGGGTTAAGGTTAGGGTTAGGATGAGGGTTAGGGCTTAGGGTTAGGATTGGGATTAGGGTTATGGTGAGAGTTAGAGTTAGGGTTAGGGTTAGAGTTAGGGTTAGGGTTTAATTAGGTTAGGGTTAGGGTTAGGATTGGGATTAGGGTTAGGGTTAGGATTTAATTAGGGTAGAGTTAGGTTAGAGTTAGGGTTAGAGTTAGAGTTAGGGTTAGGGTTAAATAATAATTTTATTATATAATAATATTTTAGTATACTTTTAGAATTACTATACTTTATTATAAAATTATTATAATAATTAAAATATTCTAATATGATCAAGGTTAGGATTAGGTTTAGCATTAGGGTTAGTATTAGGGTACGGGAAAAGATCAGGGTTAGGGTTAGGGCTTAGGGTGAGGGTTAAGGTTAGGGTTAGGATGAGGGTTAGGGCTTAGGGTTAGGATTGGGATTAGGGTTAGGGTGAGAGTTAGAGTTAGGGTTAGGGTTAGAGTTAGGGTTAGGGTTTAATTAGGTTAGGGTTAGGGTTAGGATTGGGATTAGGGTTAGGGTTAGGATTTAATTAGGGTAGAGTTAGGTTAGAGTTAGGGTTAGGGTTAAATAATAATTTTATTATATAATAATATTTTAGTATACTTTTAGAATTAGTGTTAGGTTAAGATTGATAACCAAAAGGACTGGCAAAACTACATATATCATTATACAACCTTTTCCTATTGTATTATAATAATTTTACATGTTTCTCTTCGAGAACATCTCCTTACTACATAACAATAACTCTCCCAAAATTTTCTACATAAAACTACAAAACATAATTCTACATTAAACTACCCATCCACTCCAATTTAGTAAAAGCTGAGTGATTTTTTTTTAAATTAATATTTATATAAAATATTTCAATAGAGTTAGAAAAATTTTAAGGGGGAAAATTTTTAAATAGGGTTAGAGTTAGAGTTAGGGTTAGGGTTAAATAATAATGTTATTATATAATAATATTTTAGTATACTTTTAGAATTAGTGTTAGGTTAAGATTGATTTGCAAACATTTATTAAATAATTTTTTTAAGATTTAAATATAAATCTTAAATTTGAATTTATATAAAGTGCATGGATATTTATAAGGCATTCAATTTTTTCAATTTTATAGATCAAATCAAATTTCATATATATATATAAAATTGCAATTAGGGTTAGGATTACGGTTAGGGTTAAGGTTAGATTTAGGATTAGGATTAGGGTTAGGGTTAGGGTTTAATTAGGTTAGGTTTAAGCATAGGGTTAGGGTTAGGATTATGGTTAGGATTAGGATTTAATTAGGGTAGAGTTAGGTTAGATTTAGGATTAGGGTTAGGGTTAAGGTTAGATTTAGGATTAGGGTTAGGGTTAGGGTTTAATTAGGTTAGATTTAAGTGTAGGGTTAGGGTTAGGATTAGGGTTAGGATTGGAGTTAGGGTTATATAATCATATTATTATATAATAATATTTGAGTATATTTTAGTATACTTTTAGAATTAGGGTTAGGTTAAGATTGATTTGCAAACATTTATTAAATCATTTTTAAAAAATTTAAATAAAAATCTTAAATTTGAATTTACATGTATATTTAATTTCAATTATCATTTATATAACATTGATTTTTTTAAATCATTTAAAAACTGAAAATGACATTGGATAAAATGTGTAAAAAAATTTTAAACATTTGCTTATAAATATTTAACTTATATTTGAGGCACCATTTAATATTTCACATAGATTTCGCACACATCCACTTTAAAAGTATATTTAATACTACACATTTTAAAAAACCACATACATTACAAATAATGAGTAGCACAAAATATGTTATCAAAAGAAAAAAGTTAGAAATGGAAGTGTTATATGCTGCCACACATCCTTTTCATTTTTTTTAAAAGATTTTTTTTTTATATTATAATATAAGTTAAACAAAATTAATAAACCTTTCCTACAATGTGTAGAAAGTTTGTAAATATAAGAAGCATTTAAGGTCAAATAAGAAGTGATTATACTAATAACATCTCATTGTAATGGTGCAAATACATTACAAATTCTTCAACAATGAGATCGGTATTACGACCTTTATTTTGATAGTGATCTTCATATACTTCTTTGAGCATATTTGGAAATGCGGCTACTATAGTATATGCCTCATGAACTTTTTTTGCAATAGCTTCCATTGTCATTATTTCTAGTTCCTCGACATCATCATCAATCATTAAGCTTGTATTTTCAATTTCTTTGACAATCTTATTACAACACTCTAAAACTGTTCTTGCACATTTGTCGATAGGGGTTTCAACAAAATCATTTGACCTTACAGAGACAGTTGGGCTTTCAACTACGATTTCTGATTCATTCTGTGAATCTTCCATTTTCAATTAGATTATTTGCTGAAAATAAAAGAACAATAAAATTAAGGTTAGCATTTAAGAATGATAAGAACAAAAGTGTCTATAATTTTTCATAAAATGAAATTCAAAAATATTTTTTTTAGTAACAAATACTGCATAAAATAAATAATGAAAAAACTTTATATATATTTGAAACAACACAAAAAAATATAATTTCATAATCTTGACAAAATTAAACTTTATATTTGATTGAATTTAGGCATAAATACTATATTTAAAGATTCATTTTGTAAAAACTTGTTAAATAAAAGATTTAAAAATACTTCCACTTAATTAAACATTTATGCATGTGTAATAAATGTAACACATTTTTTAAAAATATTTTCAAAATTGAATATACTCATAGATACAATACTTATATAGTTTGGGAACATTTGTCACATAATTTATGTACAATCATTTCATCTAATTAACCATGGATGCACTGGTAATAGCTCTCCATCTTCAGTATCATCAAGATTAGTCCGAACTTTAATTGTCAACTTGGACTTTACAGCAAACAAAGTAGGTATACCATAGTTCTCATGTAACAATCTAAATGATGGCATTACCTGATGCACCATGAATCTAATGGTGTACCTGAACTTAAGAGTTGCAAGAATCCATTCTTCAGGTGGGCCCATGTGATAACTAATTCTGGATTGTCCCTTAAGAAATCTCATGAACTTCATACTCAATTCATCAGATAGTGTTTGTCTTTTGATATTTACCGTTGGTCTAATTGTGATTTTCCAGATGCATCCGACAAGGTAAAGATCTCGAATCTCATGGTAAAGAGCAATTGACCAATCACAAAAATCTATAATCTCAATCTGTAGATGATGAAATTCGACATCTAGACTCATTTTGATCTTTGATTCATACAAGGAGTTAAAGTATATAGCATAATTGGGAAATTTTATTTGAGAAGTCTGTGGTCCATTGTTATTTATTCTCTTCACCATCCTATCTCTCACCCAATATCGAACACTCATTTCCTCTATACGAAGGAGGATATGGGGTGGAAGATGTGGGTGATACTTTGACAACCAATTGTGCGCCCATGCTGTACGGATTGGATCTGACATTTTGCTGTTGTGCATGAAAATTATTATTAGCTCTTGTATTACCATTAAATAGAAAAATAAATAAAAAATTTAAACCAATTTGAAAAATGCATAAAGGATAGTAAACATAAAGAAAATGCATGCTATCAAAGTAACTCACTTTAGATTTAATGGAATTGATATATATATGGACACAATTTCTTGAAGGTTAGAATATGAAGTAAATTTTAGATTTTTTTTAAAAATAAATATTAAAGTATAAAGTGAAACACAAAAATGACCATTAGAACACATATATGGGAATTAATTTTACGTTAACCATATAAAAACAATGCAAAGTTACATGATCTTTAATTAAGAAGCATGCATGTTGAAAAGAGATTAATTACATTTTAAATGTAACTTATATTGGAAATTGAATTCAATAAATAACATGACATTCTTAAATTTATATAAGAATTTTTATCATTTATTTTTAATCAATAGAAATTACAAAAGCAAAAAGAACACATATATTAAATCCATTGAAGCAAAACTCTTGAATAGACATTGTGAATGCATGTATAATAGTATATATAATATTAGCGATTATTTTTGTGGCAAAAAAGAACACATGTATGAAATCCATTGAAGAAAATTTCCACAAAAAGTATATTACATCAATTATCTTCTAAAAATTTGAGTCTGCCTTCTTCAGCCTTGCGCTTGGCAAGTTGTCTACCCTTTTTCATCTTTTCATAACGGTCATATGTGAATGGTGGCATAATTCTTAGGCCATCTAGAGACTTTACACGAGATATGCCAACAAATGTCAATCCTGTTCTTTCTCTTGGTCCAATATCAACGGTGGCTTTTGAAAGAGTCAAACCTTGTGATTTATGAATTGTCAATGCCCAAGCCAATCTTAATGGCATTTGGATTGTCCTCCCCCTTTGTATTGTTGTAATTGGAATTGCATTTGGATTGCGATCATCAAATGGTATTCCTGAGTAGCTGTCAAACTCGACCATTACATATGTGGGTGGTTCTGGTGGACCACTTCCTGGTTTGTATACAATCTTTCTAATATATCCTAAAGCTCCATTCACAAGACCTGCTTGTATCCAAAGGTTTGAGGTCAACATTACCCTGGCATCCTTACAGATCAATAATTCTAGATCAAGTTCATCATTTGAGCATCCTTCTGCTGCATTAATACTTCCTGATTTTGTTGCAACACAACGTGCAATAGGATGCTTCAATGAGTATAACATTTTTTTGTTATGGTTATGAACATGTTCATTTGTGGAGAACAAATGAATAGCATTGTCAAACTCCTCATTGCTTGTTGCATCCATGGAAATACTGGTTCTTGTCATGAGCAAATTCCAATCATCGATTGTTGGGTTTGCATCTCTCAGATTTGTCAAAAGTTGACGAAATCTTTGTTGATGGATGTTTTCTCCATCTTGCCTGAATATTTTATCTAGAGTAACCACCGTTTTGAATTCTTCCCATAGTAACTTAGCTCTCCGGTTGCTATCATATGCTGGTTTATCATTAACTGGAGGCAACTGGCCCAAGTCTCCAACCAAAATCATAGATATACCTGAAAGATAATCAATGGCAATTATTATCAATACTATTTACATTTATATCTACAAAATTTATATATTAGTTATACTACAATATAAAGTACTTATTTTTGTTAATGATAATCATTTGTGTACCTGCAAAGTTAATGCTTGCATTTTGTGGGAATGCTTGTTGAAGTCGAGAATCTATGTTCTCTAGCAAGCTTTGACCGATGAAGCTCATTTCATCAATCAAAATGTATTTGATGTGTGCTATTTCTTCTTGAAAACTTGTTAGTCTTGCTCCTTCAAGTTGAGAAAAATCTCTTATTGGAATTCTCAGTTTTGAATGAATTGTTGATGCTCCTATGTTGAATGCTGCAACTCCAGTTGGTGCAAGTAATAGAAGTGGAGAACGGCCTGTAATTGTTGCATTTTCAAGAGATTGACTAATAGCACCAATTAGATATGACTTTCCTGTTCCTGCTGTTCCTTGAATTATCATTAGCAATGGTGACAGATTCTGATTATTATGGTAGTGTTCCATAATAATGTTGAGTGCCTTTCTTTGTTTATCACTAAGGTTTGTATAGTCGATACACTGTGGTATCTCATCATGTATGAGACACCCATGATCTCTCATGGTGCTTATAAAATTTACTGCTTGATTTGTGTACACTTCACCTTGGTATTCACTACACCAGTTTGCTTGTCTATCAACATCTCTTCTACCCAACATATCTATTTCAGAAACTTGAATATGTTGACCATTATGTAGTCTTGATATTATTTCCCATTCATGCTCTGTAATATTTTGTTCAATACCTTCATTGTCTTCAATTTCAGAATCACTATTGTTTTCAACATTTTCTTCATTTACTCGACGCTCCACATGCCAAGGGTTATATTGAAATGATTCCCAGTTTGCTATTATGGAGTCATTATTGTGACCAATATCTCTTTCCAGGTCACGAAATGGTTTGTACAATAGTAACTCTGATAAGCAAAAATCAATCCATTTTTCTGACTCACGTGGAGGAATGGACAAGAACCTAGGAAATACTCTGACAATAGCAGCTGTTTGTCTTGGCTCCCATTTGTTATCTCTTCTTCTTTTGGGATTATATATCCATGATTTTGCTGCATCAATGAGTGTGACAGCTTCCATACAAAAAGGCCTTGTTTTATATCCATCAATGAAACTTTTTGACTGTTCTTCATTGTTCTCTTCACCATTTACACTTACAGGTTTGAACACCTCACGTGATACATTTAGATTGACAAATCTTCTGCTACTCTCTACCAATGGAAGTTCTAATAGCATGTGGCATGTTTCTTGAGCTCCAATGTCTCTTTCTATCACAGTCTCTGTCAAAAGCCTCCTATATGCTCTTGCAGCTAAATCATCAGCATTTTCTAAGTTTGCAAGACGCATCAACATCTGGTGATATGTTTCAGAGCTTTTCTCTGCTTTTGCTGCATACTTTGCAATATATTTAATCACAGCATGTTTGGAAAGAACAGGTTTCCAATCTATATTTGCTCTCCACAATTGCAATATGTAGCGATTGTGTGAGTTTACTCTATCATCATTTCTGGCTGGCTCAAATTTTTTTTCACCAGTTTCTATGTTTTCATATAATTTGGATCCCTCCAAATTCAATGGCCAAGGAGCATTATACCTATGATGAATATAAATGTTATCAATTTTAGTACTTTCCAATTATATTATATTTCAATTTGATATAAATATTCTAATTTGTTGAAATAGTTACCTGCAAACCATTGTTCCTCTCTTTTTTCGTAGGCATGCACCTTCCCTACACATTGTGTGTCGCTCCACAGAGTTTAGGACCTCTTCATAGTCATGATCAACATCTATTTCTGCAAGTTGTCTTGTATTTCTAAGACATGGATGTTGAGAAAATTTTTGGAATGCCTACAGTTCAAAATAAAAATATATTAGTTATATCATAGACTACAAATAGTTTATGTAATATATTGCATGTATACCACCGATTTTTTAAACGTACCTGTATGTTTCGTTGATGCGGATCTTCTCTAGGATTCCATGCATGCACAATACAATGAAAATATCTTTCCGCACTTTTTCGTTGTTCTTCATTTGACCAATCAATGTTGTCCATATTTGGTGCTCCATGTATCCATATGAATCCATGCACATGTAGTGAACCCCTATGCTGCCACTCATATCTACACCAGTAATCTTTAACATTCATTCCTTTTTCCAGTATTTCTTTTCTAAATATTGAATGTCTCAAGTGCATGTAATGTGCAACTATATGAGGATAGTCAATCACATTTTGTTTTCTCCAATTTTGAGCCTCCCTTGGAGTAGTTGGTTGTGTTCCTGGCATTAATGCATGTAAATCAGGCCAATACATGTCTGCAACACTTAAGGTGAAGAATATTGTAGGAGAACCTATTTGATGAAGCATGTCTGTCAGTTCTGCATGACATTTTGTCCAATATGACTTTGTACCCCTTAATGTTGTTCCAAACCGCATCAACCTATCAGCTAGATGGGAGTGTGGCATGTTTTGCATATGTTCACGCAATTCATTGATGGTGATTGGCATGTCCCGAAAACCTCTTTTTACAAATACAGCAGATGAATTCTGTGCACGGTGTCTCATTATCATATTCATCATGAAATATCTAAACCTTGGATGACTACCAAAGCGATGATCCCTGTATCGTAATAGATGTTTGAAAAATTCATGTAGATGCACTCGCCTCATTCGTGGTTCTAACCAATCACATCTACCATCAGGGAACAATGTTGGGAATGCCATATCAAGCAATCCTGCAGTGACATATTCATTTACAGGAGACACACCTACTCCTGGCCAATCCATCATTGTAGTCAAATTTGCATCAGGGTTATTAACCCATGCATGAATCAATTCCATTTCTCTTCGGGCATTAGGTGGTCTAGAAGCCATTGATGTTGTGTGCTCAATTAAATTACCTTGATCTATCTCCACTACTGGACCAACAAATATGTTTTCATTTGCATCAGAATCAAATTCCATATGCACTGTCTGTAATCTGTTGAAAATGTTTTCATCATAATTTCTCGATAGCTCATTAAGAGCATTTTCATCAATTCTAACATCTGCATAAAACTTGTCATGCTCTACTTTGTATTTTAATGCTTTATACACACGATCTCTATTGACTGTAAAGTTGTAATTTGTGCCACGTTGATCCCTTCTTCGAACAATAATGATTGGCAAATTTTGTATTGAGTGTGGCAAAACTTTTGAGACATGTTCCACATTTTGTGGAAAACTGATTGTGTGTCCTTTATATTTATACTGACCACCTATTGCATGTGTAACTTGTAGAATAGGGCTGACACGTGCAATCAACATTTCTTCTACTTGAGTCAACTTTGCAAGTTCCTCTGGTTGTGGCCCGGGGTCCATATTGTTAGAAGCTGAAAATCTATTATTTCCTCTCTCTTGTAGACATCTAGTGCATGTAGGACCTTGAGGGGTCCGAGATACTTTGATTCCTAGATAGCATTCTTGACAAACATAACACATGTTTGGCATTTTTAAACTATCCAACCGATGTCGGAATTGCATTTGAAAACTTTGAAAATCAGCATGAAGCATTCCATTTGGGTTTTGTATGTTTTGTGCATTGTCTTCTACACCTAAATTGATATCAATTTGATTTCCATGTTGAGGTGTTTCTAATACACGATCTATTGACCCTGAAGCTTCATTTTCAATATTCAATTGAATGTTTGCATTGGATGCATTGTTGTACCTCTCACTCGATTGAGGATCACCTTGTTGTCTTTGTTCTCCTTCAGAATGAGAGGTTCCTTCAGAAGTTCGTTGACGAGTATTTCTAATCAAATTTTCCTGCCCTCTATTTTCAAATTCTAATGCTTGTACTGCTACTTCTGCTCGTCGTCTAGCATATCTTTGTCTTTCAGCTTCATTGCGTCTTCTTCTTTGTTCTTGTATTTGAACATCTGTCATTTGTTCTCGTTGCCTTCTTCGATATTCTCTTTGATACTCTCTTTGATGTTGCCTCCTTTGCTCATCCGATTCAAATATTCTCGGTCGAACCATATCTATAAAATATTTTTTTTATAATCAATTTATATATATTTTTAATCTTATAGTAGGAAAAATGATTAAACTTTTAAAATTCTACTAAAATAAACAATGTTCTTTTTTAATTTGCAGTGATTGTACTTTTCGTTGAAGAATAATGTAATAAGAAAATTGGATTAAATCCAAAGTAGCATCTAAAACATAAATAAAATTACAATTTCCTATAATCAATTTTTGAATGTCAAAACACTCTAAAAAAATATGATGTGTGCATTGGATTGAAATAGATAAATTTTACAGAGTTGTGTGACATATGTTGTTGATAAAAGTGTTGTTGGGACTTGTTATAGATTTTTTTGTCTTTTGGAGGGTTGATGATAGGCAAGATCGACTGTCAAATTTGGGCCTTAAACTGTATCCTCTATATACGAAGTTAGTAGGAACACTTACAGTCGTGGTGAATATTCCCTATGGATTCCAAGTTGTTTGAACTATGTACACTATATATGTCAGTTTCATGGAGTTAATTTAGAGCGTTGATTGGACTTGGATTTTCCCCCTTAAAATTTTTCTAACTCTATTTAAATATTTTATATAAATATTAATTTAAAAAAAAATCACTCAGCTTTTACTAAATTGGAGTGGATGGGTAGTTTAATGTAGAATTATTTTTTGTAGTTTTATGTAGAAAATTTTGAGAGAGTTATTGTTATGTAGTAAGGAGATGTGTTCTCGAAGAGAAACATGTAAAATTATTATAATACAATAGGCAAAGGTTGTATAATGATATATGTAGTTTTGCTAGTCCTTTTGGTTATGAAATTAGTATGAACACTTGTGGTCGTGCTGGATATTCCCTATGGATTCCAAGTTGTTTGAACTATGTAAACTATATATGTTAGTTTCATGGAGTGAATTTAGAGCATTGATTAGACTTGGATTTTTCCCCTTTAATTTTTTCTAAGTCTATTTAAATATTTTATATAAATATTAATTTTAAAAGAAGATTACTCAACTTTTATTAAATTGGAGTGGATGGGTAGTTTAATGTAGAATTATGTTTTTTAGTTTTATGTAGAATATTTTGAGAGAGCTATTGTTATGTAGTAAGGAGATGTGTTCTCCAAGAGAAAAATGTAAAAATATTAGAATACAATAGGCAAAGGCTCTATAATCATATATGTAGTTTTGTCGGTCCTTTTTACTGCATCAAAAGTAATTGAAAAATGGACCAATCCTTAGAAACAACTAAGACTAAAAATTTCATAGAAAATTTAAGATAAATTTATTTTTATTTTATTTTTTTAATTTTAAATATATTGATTGAGAATTTTTAAAAAGAAAATTATTTTACATTCCTTTTTATAATTTTATAAATTTAACTTATAAACTTATAAGTTTACAAATATTATAAGTTTATAAGTTTATAAATTTATAAAATTAAAAGTTATAAATTTATAAGTTTTTTCATTCTCATGTTTTAGTATTATCTATATTAAATTTCTACGTAAAATTGTAATAGGCACTTTTAGTAACTATTCATATTTTTATTATTTTACATTCCTTTTTAGTTTTTTATAAATTTAACTTATAAACTTATAAGTTTACAAATATTATAAGTTTATAAGTTTATAAATTTATAAACTTAAAAGTTATAAATTTATAAGTTTCTTCATTCTCATGTTTTAGTATTATCTATATTAAATTTCTACGTAAAATTACAATAGGCACTTTTAGTAACTATTCATATTTTTTATATATGTTGTTTTATTTAAATATTTTTTTAATAAAAAGAAATTATTTCTAAAGATAAAACAAATATGTTAAATTTTTATATATATTTATAAAATATATAAAATATATATAAAATATTTTTTTTAATAATTAATTTATATATATATTTTTAATCTCATAGTAGGAAAAATGATTAAACTTTCAAAATTCTACTAAAATAAAGAACGTTCTTTTTTAATTTGTAGTGGTTGTACTTTTCATTGAAGAATAATGTAATAAGAAAATTGGATGAAATCCAAAGTAGCATCTAAACATAAATAAAATTACGATTTCGTATAATTAATTGTAGAATTATGTTTTGTAGTTTTATGTAGAATATTTTGAGAGAGCTATTGTTATGTAGAATATTAGAATACAATAGGCAAAGGCCATATAATGATATATGTAGTTTTGTCACTCATTTTTAGTGCACCAAAACTAATTGAAAAATGGACCAATCCTAATAAACAACTAAGACTAAAAATTTCATAACAAATTTCGGATACATTTTTTGTATTTTTTATTTTTAATTTTAAATATATTGATTTAGAATTTTAAAAAAGAACAATTATTTTACATTCCTTTTTATAATTTTATAAATTTATAAACTTATAAATGTTATAATCTTGGAAATTTAGAAATTTATAAGTTTATAAATTTATAAACTTAAAAGTTATAAATTTATAAGTTTCTTCATTCTAGTATATTTTAGTATTATCTATATTAAATTTCTACATAAAATTGCAATAGGCACTTTTAGTATCTATTCATATTTTTATGTTGTTTTTTTAAAATATTTTTTAATAAAAAGTAATTATTTATAAAGATAAAACATAAAACAAATGTGTTATATATATATATATATATATATATATATATATATATATATAGAAATATTCAAAACAAAGATATCCCTTGTTGCTTTTTAATTGAAAAAGAAGATCACAAACTTATATAAGTTTTTAGAAACTTATAAATTTATAAAATTATATATGTTAATCTATATTTATGTTAAACTTATATATATACATTTATAAACTTAGATATGTTAAGATATATATGTATTGATTTTTTTAATTTATAAATTTTAGAAACTTTTTTAATGTCTAATAAAATAAATTTATAAGGTGAACGATAAATTTATAAGTTTATAAATTTATCAACTTATAAATCTTAAATTTAAGATATAAGATAGCTTATAAATTTATTGAATAATTGTTTCTTCAATTGAAGTTTTGATATTAAATTAAAAATTAAAGTTATAAGTTTATAAATTTATAAACTTTGAATTTTCAAATTGATCTTAAATTAAAGATTAATGTTATAAGTTTATAAATTTTAAATTTTAGAAACTTATATATGTTTAGATATATATATTTATTTTTTTAATTTATAAAAAAATTATAAACTTATAAGTTTGTAAGTTTTTAGAAATTTAGAAACAAAGATATCCTTGCTGTTTTTTGCAAATTTATAAGTTTATAAATTTTAGAAACTTACATATCTTAAGATATATATGTATTGATTTTTTTAATTTATAAATTTTAGAAACTTTTTTAATGTCTAATAAAATAAATTTATAAGATGAACGATAAATTTATTAAGTTTATAAATTTATCAACTTATAAATCTTAAATTTAAGATATAAGATAGCTTATAAATTTATTGAATAATTGTTTCTTCAATTGAAGTTTTGATATTAAATTAAAGATTAAAGTTATAAGTTTATAAATTTATAAACTTTGAATTTTCAAATTGATCTTAAATTAAAGATTAATGTTATAAGTTTATAAATTTTAAATTTTAGAAACTTATATATGTTTAGATATATATATTTATTTTTTTAATTTATAAAAAATTTATAAACTTATAAGTTTGTAAGTTTTTAGAAATTTAGAAACAAAGATATCCTTGCTGTTTTTTGCAAATTTATAAGTTTATAAATTTTAGAAACTTACATATCTTAAGATATATATGTATTGATTTTTTAAATTTATAAATTTTAGAAACTTTTTTCATGTCTAATAAAACAAATTTATAAGTTGAATGATGAATTTATAAACTTATAAATTTCTAAGTTTCCATATTTTAATAATCAATTTGATTATTTTAGATTCAATTGATCGAACTTGCATTAAATGTATTGATAGGCACCAATCCATAAGCTAATATATTTTTTCAAATAGTTTGCATTTCCTTGACTTATTGTTTGTATTTTATTTATCACTAGCATATATATATTATTTTAATAATAATATATATAAAATACGCCGAGAGATATCCTTCTCCAGGCGCCTATAAAAATTTGATTAAAAAATAGGTGCCTCGAGAAGGATATCTCTCGGTGTATTATATATATATTATTATTAAAATAATATATATATATATATATATGTTAGTAGCAGCCGCGACGCAACATGTAGTATCTTAAATAAATTATTTTTTATAATTATATATTTATATATTTTATTATAAAGTTATTATAATAATTAACATATTATATGATAGTTAATATGATTATAAGGTTACGGTTATAATTGGGGTTAGGATTAGGTTTAGGGTTAGGGTTAGTATTAGGGTTAGAGTTAGGTTATAATTAGGGTTAGGGTTAGGGTTTGGGTTAGGGTTAGTGTTAGAGTTAGTGTTGGGATTAGGGTTAGGGTTAGGGTTAGGGTTAGGATTAGGATTAGGGTTAGGATTAGGGTTAGGTTTATTAATTTTGTTTATGGTTAGGGTTAGGGTTAGGGTTAGGTTTAGGATTAGGGTTAAGGTTAGAATTAGGAATAGGATTAGGGTTAGGGTTTAATTAGGTTAGGATTCTAGGGTTAGGGTTAGGTTTATCATCACAAATAGGTTTATCATGATGAATGGGATTAGGGTTAGGGTTAGGGTTATGGTTAAGGTTAGGGTTAGGTTTACGGTTAGGATTAGCGTTAGGTTTTTTAATTTTATTTAGGGTTAGGATTGGGGTTAGTGTTAGGGTTAAGATTGGGATTAGGGTTAGGGCTAGGGCTAGGGTTTAGGTTAGAGTTGGAGTTAGCATTAGGATTAGGGTTAGGGTTAGGGTTTTATTAGGTTAGGATTAGGATGAGGGTATCATCACGAATAGGTTTATCACCGTGAATAGGATTAGGGTTAGGGTTAGGTTTAGGGTTAGGTTAAGGGTAATGGTTAAGGTTAGGGTTAGGTTTATCATCATGAATAGGTTTATCATGATGAATTTAGATTAGGGTTATCATCACGGATAGGGATTGGGGTTAGGGTTAGTATTAAGGTTAGGGTTAGAGTTATGGTTAGGGTTAGAATTATGAATTATGGTTAGGGTTAGGGTTAGGTTTAGGGTTAGGTTTATTAATTTTATTTAGGGTTAGGGTTAGGGTTAGGATTAGGGTTAAGGTTTAATTAGGTTATGGTTAGGATTAGGTTTAGGCTTAGCATTAGCATTAGGGATAGGGATATGATGAGGGTTAGGATTAGGATTTTATTAGGGTTAGTGTTAGGGTTTTATTAGGTTAGGATTAGGATGAGGGTATCATCACGAGTAGGTTTATTAATTTTATTTAGGGTTAGGGTTAGGATTAGGGTTAAGGTTTAATTAGGTTACGGTTAGGATTAGGTTTAGGGTTAGCATTAGCATTAGGGCTAGGGGTATGATGAGGGTTAGGATTAGGATTTTATTAGGGTTAGGGTTAGGGTTTTATTAGGTTAGGATTAGGATGAGGGTATCATCATGAATAGGTTTATCACTGTGAATAGGATTAGGGTTAGGGTTAGATTTAGGGTTAGGTTAAGGGTAATGGTTAAGGTTAGGGTTAGGTTTATCATCATGAATAGGTTAATCATGATGAATTTAGATTAGGGTTATCATCACATATAGGGATTGGGGTTAGGGTTAGTATTAAGGTTAGGGTTAGAGTTATGGTTACGATTAGAATTATGAATTATGGTTAGGGTTAGGGTTAGGTTTAGGGTTAGTTTTATTAATTTTATTTAGGGTTAGGGTTAGGATTAGGGTTAAGTTTTAATTAGGTTACGGTTAGGATTAGGTGTAGGGTTAGCATTAGCATTAGGGCTAGGGATATTATGAGGGTTAGGATTAGGATTAGGGTTAGGGTTAGGATTACGATTAGGATTATGATTAGGATTAGGTTTATTGATTTTTTTAGGGTTAGGGTTAGGGTTAGATTTATGGTTAGGTTTATTAATTTTGTTTAGGGTTAGGGTTAGGATCAAGGTTAGGATTAGGATTAGGGTTGGGGTTTAATTAGGTTAGAGTTAAGATTAGGATTAGGAAAAGTGTTAGGGTTAGGATTAGCATTAGGTTTAGGGTTAGGGTTAGGATTAGGGATAGGGCTAGGGTTAGGATTAGGATTTGGGTTAGGGTTAGGATTATAGTTAGGGTTAGGATTAGGGTTAGGGTTACGATTATAGTTAGGGTTAGGATTATAGTTAGGGTTGTAAGCCTAACCTAATTGAACCCTCACCCTAACCTATAATTGTAACCCTAACTATAATCCTAACCCTAACTCTATCCCTAACTATAATTGTAACCCTAATTGGACCCTAATGTTAATACGTACCCCAAACCTAATTGAACCCTCACCCTAACCCTAATTGAATCTTAACCCTAACCTCAATCCTAACCCTAACCCTAATCATAATCATAATTGAACCTTAACCCCAATCCTAATTCTATATCTAAACTTAAGCCTAACCCTATATCTAATTGAACCTTAATCTTAATCCTAATTGCAACCCTAATTGAACTCTAATCCTAACCCTGATTCTAATTTATTTTTAACCCTAATTAAGTGTTAAGCCTTATTATAATTATAGTTGTAACACTAATCCTAGTGTATTTGTAACCCCAACCCTAACCCTAACCCCAAAATTTAAGTTAGAACCTTAACCCTAATTAAACATTAGTTTAACCCTAACAATAATTAAATCTTAACCCTAACACTATTCAATCCCCAAATCTAAACCTGACCCTAATTGAATTCTAACCCTAAACTTTATCTTAATTCTAACCCTAACCCTAACTATAACCCTAATTGTAATTTGAATCCTGACCATAATTCTCACTCTACTCATAATTCTAATTTTAACCTTAACCCTAATCCTAACCCTAAACCTAACCCTAACCCTAATCATAATCTTAACCCTCACCCTCACCCTAACCCTAACCCTAACAAAATTAATAAACCTAACCCTAACCCTAATCCTAATCCTAATTATAACCCTCACCCTAACCCTAACCCTAACCCTAATCCTAATTCTAACCCTCACTTGAACCCTAACCCTAACCCTAACTCTAACCCTAATAATAACACTAACCCTAAAAAAATTAATAAACCTAATGCTAACCCTAACCCTAATCCTAATTCTAACCCTAACCTAACCATAATCCTACCCTTACCCTAATCCTAACCCTCACCCTAACTATAACCCTAATCCTAACCCTAATCCTCACTCTAATCCTAACCCTAACCCTAATCATAACCTTCACCCTAACCCTAACCCTCAGCCTAATCCTAACCCTAACCCTAACCCTAATTAAACCCTTACCTTAACCCTAATCCTTATCCTAACCTAATTAAACCCTAACCATAAACCTAACCCTAATCGTAGTCCTAATCCTAACCCTAACCCTAATCCTAATACTAACCATAACCCTAACCCTAACCCTCACCCTAATCCTAACCCTAACCCTCACCCTAATTCTAATCCTAACCCTAACCCTAACCCTCACCCTAATTAAACCCTAACTATAACCCTAACCCTTATCCCAACCCTAAACCTAACCCTAACCGTAATCTTAACCCTAACCCTAATTAAACCCTAATCCTAATCCTAACCCTAAACCCTAATTAAACCCTAAACCTAACCCTAACCCTAATTAAACCCTAATCCTAATCTTAAACCTAACCCTAACCTTAATAAACCTAACCCTAACCCAACCCTAATCTTAATTCTAACCCTAACCCTAACCATAATCCTAACCCTAATTAAATCTTAACCGTAATCCTAACCCTAACCCTAATCCTAACCCTAACCAAAACCCTCACCCTAATCCTAACCCTAACCCTAACCCTAATTGAAACCTTACCTTAACCCTAATCCTTTTCCTAACGTAATTAAACCCTAACCATAAACCTAACCCTAATCATAGTCCTAATCCTAACCCTAATCCTAATCCTAATTCTAACCATAGCCCTAACCCTAACTCTCACCCTAATCTTAAACCTAACCCTCATCCTGATTCTAATCCTAACCCTAACCCTAACCCTAACCCTAATCCTTACCCTAAATACTAAACCCTAAATCCTAACCCAATCCTAACGCTAACCCTAACCCTAATCATACCCTAACCCTAACCCAAATCCTAATCGTAACCTAATTTAACCCTAACCCTACAAAAAATTTCAAAACTTAACATAACCCTAACCCTAACCCTAATTAAACCCTAATTGTAACCCTAAGCATAATCCTAACCCTAACCCTAATTAAACCCTAATCCTAATCCTAACCCTAACCCTAATCTTAATTAAACTGTAAGCCTAATCCTAACCCTAATTCTCACCCTAACCCTAACCCTAATCCTAATTCAAACTTAACCCAAACCCTAACACTAAACCGAATTAAAACCTAATGCTTATTTAACCCCAATTGTACCACTAACCTAAAGATTTATCTTGTAGCCCTAATTGAACCCTAATCCTAACTATAAATGAACCTTAGCACTTACCCTAACCCCAATTGAATGCTAATTAAACCCTAACCCAAACCTAATTGAACCATAATTATAACCCTAATTCTAGCATTAGCGAAACTCTAATCTCAACCCTAGCTCTAATTGAACCCTAACCCTAATTGAATGTTTATTGAGTCTTACCTTAATTATTATTTTTAATATAACTTTACAATATATTTACAATATAAATGATTTTTCCTTTTTGAAATGTTTTTATTTTTTTCTTGAAATATTAAATATGTTTTGTGTAATAGTAAATTTACAATATTTCATTTTTATTTAGTTTTAAATTTTTCAATTTTAAATGCATAAATATTTAGAATTTTTTAAAAATACAATTTTCTCTCATCCTTTTATAATTTTATTTATATTCTATTATTAAAAATATTTTGCAATGACATTAAAGTTTTTTAAATATTTTTAGTTTTAAGTATCAATTTACAGTGAATCTAGAATATTTCTTTTATACTTAAGTTTTTAAAATTTAGAAACTCTAGCTTATATTAATTTAGAAACTTATCTTTTTATATGCAATAGTAAATTTAGAATATTTCTTTTATACTCAACTTTAATATTTAAAAGTTGAATTGTGTAATTTGAGAATGGGCATTGTATAGTTGTAGAGATTATATTTAATATATTTTTTTGGATTAAATCATAATACTTAATATTTCTATTTCAAATATACACTTTTAAATATTTCAATTCTCAAACATTTATATTTGATTATGCATTTTAAATTAAGACTAATTTGATTGAAGATGTGATTCAAAGTCTCACAATATTAGAATATGATTTTTTATCTTTCTATTATTATTTTTATTTTCCTCATGCTGACAAAATCAATATGTTCTATCTTTCAAAAGTTAATATAATAAAAAATCATAAATTATTTTCTATCATACAAATAGAAAAATTTAATGGTATTATTTTTAGAGCCTTTTACTATTTGTAGATAGGATTCAAAATGTAATCATGCCTTGTTTATTCACTTTCAATTTTTATTGCAAAATTAATTTATTCACCTCAAATTTTTATTGCATAATTTAATGTTTTTGAATTGATCAAACGATGAAGAATAAAATTTCATTATAATCTTAAAAAAATTCCCAAATTCTATAGTTATACAAAAAAAAGATTTCATTTTGATGAGTTCAAAACATAACAAATAATTTTGACAATTTTTTAAAAATTTATGAAAAATTAAAATAAAAACTTATATATAATTTGTATATTAATTTTTAATCAATATTTTCAAATCACATTTCAAATCTATTATTAAAATAAAAATTAAAAACATTAAAGAAATGAAAGCACATATTATCAAGGAAAAGGGCTTTAAATCTTCAACAATTTACATCCCCAAACCTTAATTTTCACAGGCGCATTAATTTCAAGGATGAGACGAAAAGATTCTTGATAAAAAGAAATAGAAAACAGGAAACCTACAGCTATTTTAAAATACTCATCAATCTTACAATAAAATTATTCATGTTTGGTCTATTAGTCGGATCCTTTCTAGGGAGAATGAATTTCCTCGCCTGGATGCTCTTTGTGCCTTCACGGTTTATTTCCTCATCAAATGCCAAAAGAAGTTACAAGAGGTAAATACAGAGAAAGGGGGAAATATGCTGGCCATTATGCCTGGCGACCAAAAACCCACTTTTATAGCCACCCAAGTGTCCTCTATGCCTCATGCTACAAAAAACAAAGAAGAGTATTTGGTTAGAATAAACAGAGTAGTCAGGATTTGTGTACATATACAATCTTCGTACCAGGATTTTGATTTATAGTTTCATATTTCAACCTACACACAATATTCATATATGAATTGTATTCCACAGAAACAAAATGAATGAAATGCAAATGGACTGATCAGGCATTGAAGAATATCTTGCTTTACTCTTCTGGTAGTTGTCAACAATTACAAAATTGAAATCGAAGACAGCATATCTACAGTCATTTTCTAGGAGGGATGCCATGAAATCATCATAGCTTTATGTTGCACCTCCAAAAACAAGTAAAGCTATATTGAAATGAACAAAAAATATTTTAAGATTATAACAGAAATGGGCAATAACATTTCAGTCCAGGCTTGTTGCGATTTACAACAGTTATAAGTTACCCATGAAAGCTGTAAGAATACCTAAGAATTGCCAGAAGAAAATATGTAGGATTATGAAATCAACTTACTGGATTGTGGAAGAGCTGCGATACTCCTATGCTCGCAAAATCCCTTTTATTGGATCGTCGAAGAGCTGCGATACTCCGATCACTTGGAGAATAAGTTTTGAACCTAGATTTGATGCAGTAATATTCGATCCATCGATGCATAAAGTAATCGTAAATCAATCTAGCTTCAACTTTGGACCAAATTGGTAAAAGAAATAAAAGTCTGAAAAATCACCTGATTTCCTGCTCCAAGGACACCACGCACTACGCAGGTGCTTGGGATCTATTTCTGCTATGTACGCAGGCACCTATCACAATCGTATTTGAAATTTTGAAGATGTCAGAGTGTTAAACATATTATTTCGATGCAAATGCAATCTTCGCAGATCCTTCAAGTACGCACAGAGGTCTCATATAAAGGGATCGAGCTTTTTGGGCTTTGAAAAGGGAGACCAACTTACTGTGAATGAGATGACGCCCACTCCAAATCTAGTCAATACCGGCAGCTTGCCATGGCTCGGCAGATCCTCAAGCTGTGTGCTTCGACGATAATGAGCTTAGCAATAGAATGTCCTCAATATGATTCACTATATTCAAGGAGGCCTCAACCAAGTTTCGCCCCTGCTTCTGCAATTCTTTCTTCCGCCATTCTCTCTTCCACTAAGCTTCTTAATAATTTCTTCCATCGTGTCTTTTCCACTCCCATGGACAGACCCTTCCACTTCCATCGGTTACTCTTCCCTTTTCGACTGCCCCCACTATTTTTGTAACTGTTCAACATTCTTTTTTATGTACACGGGTTTTTGGAGCCTTATACCACTGTAGAACGCCTCTCGGCGTAATAAGAATATATTTATGTGGTTATAACTCTTTTACTTGGAAGAAGTTAAGAAAAGTAAATAAAGAGCACAAAATTTGATCAA
>VDFB02185867.1:0-176117 GCA_007258455.2 Sequoia sempervirens
TCACGGATAGCAGCAGCACTTTGATTATTAGAGTCACAAAACTAGCAAATTCACTTGAAACTATATCTTCCATCTCAGTATCAGGGAAGAGTTTAACAAGAGCTTTCCTAAACCCATCGTTGATTTCTGTATCACGGTAAGGTGGCAATCTATTTGGCATAGCAAGGACTTGGGTGCTGTAAAATTTGGGTGTCAATGAGAAAGCAAGAAGATGGAGTGGGGTGGTCATTTTGTTCCACCGGTCAACACAAATTGCATGCACCTCTTTGAAAAAGGTTTCTTCAGGATCTTGCTCTTTTTCACATATGATTTTTTTCATCTTTTCAAGCATTGTGTCAATGCCATCATAAACCTCCCCCATGCATGGCTTATCCATGTCAGTAAAGCGTATCATGCTCAAAATGGGCTCGGTGAAAGCAAGAAGATATTCCACTCGATCCCACCACATGTCATCTAGAATCTTATGTTTTATATTTGCTGCCCTCTCACTGTTTGATTGCCTCCATATAGCCCATGAGTGGCTAATGACCATAGCAGCAAGCGCCTCTCGCACCTTCACAAGTCATCTCAAGACGATTGTGTTGGATGCAAATCTAGTTTCAGCCACCTATTTGAAAATAAAAAGTAAATAATTAAAATCAATATATATGTATGTATTCTAAATAAATTATTGAACTAAAAAATAACATTAAAGAAATGCAATGTTTGAAGTTTGAGTTACCTTCAGTAGCTCTAGTCGTGAGAATGATCTAAAGATAGCTTGTGACATGTGGTGATTTGTTATGAACATTTGGATCTCTTCAGCTTCAGCATAGATTTGTTTGATCCAATCTATTTTTGTTCCCAACTTTTGCAGCATGAGGTTGAGGGAATGCACAGCACAAGGTGTCCAAAATATATGCCTAAATCGTGACTCAACTATCATACCAGCAGCTCTACAATTCTTTGCATTGTCCGTTACAATTTGGACAACATTTTGAGGCCCCACTTCATTAATGCACTGTATAAGGATGTCAGCAATAAATTGTGCATCCTTGACCCGCCCCTCACAATCCACAGCCTTTAGAAACATTGCCCCTTTAGGGCACACTGCAATCAAATTAATCAATGGTCTATTTCTTGCATCCTTCCATCCATCAGAAATAATAGACACACCCGTTTCTTGCCATGAGGCTTTGATGGGATATAAGGAATCTTCTATATGTTTTACCTCCTTTGACAATATAGTGGTACGCACCTTCTCATAACCTGGGCTTATGTATCCCTTTGGAGCTTCATTTGCTTTTCTTATCATGTCTTGCCAATAAGCTGATCGAACAACATTGAAAGAGATGCCATTTGCATAGAGGCATCTTCCAATGGCTTGGTCAGCAAGTTGTCTTGCATCATTATTGAATGCCTTCTCCAATGGTCCCTTTGCTCTCTTCGAAACACTACTCTCACTGGCATTTTCATCTTCATTTACTCTCAAAAAGGGATGGTTCTCTACTATAGTGACAGGACGACCAATATGTGTCTGAGATGAAGTAGATGGCACAGTTGAGCCCTTTTCTGTACTTGGAGGCATCATTTTTTTTTGAACCCTTGCATCTGCTTCCTCTTGCTCCGCAATATATTCTGCTATTTTCTCAGGTGTTATAGGTATTTTATTTTTTCCTGGACATGGTCTAATTCCTTTTCCAGAAATTCCACACAAATGCAATCTCACCCGGCTATAAGAACTAGTGTATTTCCTTTCACACCCAGGGCATATCCAAATACAAGTCCCCCCACCTTGAATTTGCTCTAGTACTTGTACATGTCTCCATAGCGGTGAAGCTGGATCAAACTTGAATGAGGGATTACTATTGCCGACAGACGCTGAACTGTTTGCCATGAAATTTGGAAAATAAAAACAATCTCTAAACCTGCAATTACAAATTTTAAATTTAAAAATTGTTATGAAAATATATAAATGATAAATCTAAGGCTAAGCAATAAATTATAAATTTTTTAGATTTAAATTGTATAAATTATAATTTTTTTAAATCTTAAATTATATAAATTATAAATGTTTTAAAATTTAAATCTAAATTTCATAAATCTAAGATTATAATTTCTAAAGACTAATTTTATAAAATAAATTAAATAATTATAAATTTTTTAAATCGTATCATTATAATTTATGATTTATGAATATTATATTTTTAAAATTATATATGAATAATATATTTTAAAAATAATATATGAAATTATGAATATTATATTTTAAAAATTATATATGAATAATATATTTTAAAAATAATATATGAAATTATGAATATTATATTTTAAAAATTATATATGAATAATATATTTTAAAAATAATATATGAATATTATGAATATTATATTTTAAAAATTATATATATTTAATATTAGTATAATAAATTTATATTTAAAAAAAAAAAAATTATACTATAAATAATAACTACATTTATTTTAATTTTTAAAAGGTTTTTAATTTTTCGTTTTTTAAAACAAATATGAAAAGAATTTAAAAAAATTAAAAATAAAATAAAATAAATGTTAAAATTCAAAATAAATTGGCGTCTCTGGTGTTTACCGTATCCGGCCGAGTCCTCTATGCCCAGCGCGTAATGTTTTCTCATGGTAATTACGGCATCCCGTCTGTGAGTGGCTTTTATTTAGTTCTCATGTCAAAGCGCCGCTTTCATGACACCGCCCGCAATATCCCTGTTGGCCGATAAATGCGTCTTTACGTTCACGAGATCCACGAAAAAATCCAGCGAAAATCCGTTTACCGAATGCCGTCCAGAGATCCAGCGTTTTTTGTCGGATGTTTTAGCCCTGGTCCCATGAGAAATGAAATTAAAGAATCAGCTAGCGAAATAAAAGTTAAAAGCGTGTTGGAGTATACGTCTTCTAAAATTCCGGGAATGCGTCGGGGAATGCGTAGAATGCGTCGGGAATGTACAAAATTTGGGAATCCCAGACCGCGGAGCAAAACCGATTCACATGCGGTCAAGGAAGCGGTCGATTCGAATCCGTGCAAAAGCCTTTCGGGGCGGGGTACGATGCGGCATACTGGCGGTCGGTAACCTAGAATAAAATGCCTTAGTGAAGCAAAATTTTTGGTTTTGGGTACAACAAGGAGCAAAGCCAACCTCAATAGGCTTTATCAACATCCTTCCAGTATGTGGCAAAATGTGATCATAAATGCAGAAAATGGCAAAATTAAGAGGTTTTCTTAGTTGTTTTCGTCTATTTTCTTGTTTTATTTATTTATTTTAAATTATTTATCCATTTTCACTTCTTTTTTGTATTTTCCCATTACTAGCTTCATAGAGAGGAACAAGATAAGAGGAAGAGATGGAAGAACGCATAATTAGAACTAGGAATAAGGCAAGTAGAGGGGCTATATCTAAAACCTATTTCCTTTTTATTTACTCTTTTCCAATGCAACTAGGAAGAAGAAAAAGACAAGAGGAAAGGATTGAAGAACACAAATTGGAACTAGGAATAAGGCAAGTAGAGGGGCTATACTTTTAAAAATCTATTTCTTTTTTAATTTACTCTTTTCCAATGCAACTGAATATGTGTTTGACTCCAACTGACCTACTTTGGTTATTTATGGACATCAACATAATCTCATCATGTATGTGTTGTTTGTTTCTTTCTCAAATTTGTGCGATTTCAACCTTTTCTTAAATGGTTGTTAAATTGTTAGATATTTTGTCTGTTCTATATAAATAAATGATGAACTTACATTTACCATTTCATTGTTGATATTTTAATATTTCATATTGTAAGGTATAAAAGTTAGATGGCATTATTGAAGAACTGGAATCCTTTTAATTTTTTCTTGGGTATATCTTTCCAATATAGCAGTAGTTCAGTATTGGTAGAAAGGGTTTCTCTTTTTATGCTTACAGAATGTAGTATGTACTTGGTATTATGTGCAAACAATGGGACAAGAAAGAGCTTTCTCTGACTCTAGCTGTGTGATGTTCATTTTCCAGGTAGCCTATGTATTAGGACAATTACAAGATAAAGTTGCTTCTATTGCACTCACAGAAATCTTGAAAGATCTTAGTGAGCATCCCATGGTTAGGCATGAAGCTGCTGAAGCACTTGGTTCCATAGCTGGTTTGTTCTTTCATATCCATCCACTGGCTCTGATTGCGTTTATGTGTTCTCTGGTGCAAACATATGATTAAGTGCCCCTGCATGGATCCATAGTTTCTAAAATATAGCATATGGTATTTGAACGCATCGAAGCAAGGGAATAGTTGTATTTTTAATCCCATTCAAGTGAACGGTGTCCCATTTTGGAATAAACAAGATCCATGGAAGAATCTTCCTTGCCAACAAAAGTATTATATAATATATGTATGCTTTGTTTTATAAGGTAATGTTGCCTCATATAGCTTTCTTGGGAAAGTGGCCAATATTTTCATGGACACGGTTTAACATTGTTGTAAATTTGTAATAACAATAACTTTGTACTTACACATCAAGACTGCGTTTTAATACCTATGTAACAAACACCTCTTAGCTTCAATTTGAAGTATCTTGCATACCTTGAGGGCACATCTTAAGGTTTTAGCAACAAATCATAAACAAGAATCTGAGGGCACATCTTAAGGTTTTAGCCACAAATCATAAACAAGAATCTAGAACTTATTCATTATAGATGAACAGTTCTTGTGTCTTAAATTTGTTGTTGTTAAGTGCAAATATACATATAGGGAGAACATATCAGAATAATTGAGAGAAAGGGAAAACATAAAATGGAGCATACATAGCCTTTGACTCGAAGAAGCTCAAAATGGGAGAAACTTTAGAATAACAAAGGATCTCCTTTAGCCACTATCTCCTTGCTGTTTGATAAAGGTTTGCTGCCTTCTTGAGGCCTTCATGGACATCTTACATATTTAAGGTTATTCCTAAACACCTATCCAGCTTTTCTACTTCTCTCTACCCTTTCCAGTTATACTTCCACTTCCATAAGACTACTTGACTTAAGTAACTAAGTACAATACAGCCAGTTACAACTGAAATGAACAGCGCTACAATGTACTTCAAGGGATTAAATAGCTCATGAGTTACAAGAGAGCCCGAAGGTCTTTTTTTTTCGTCTTATCCATTATCATGCCCCCACTGAATGAAGGAGATTGCAGCTTTGATAAAACATCAAGATCACAGACTGTAAACTTATAACCTAGGCGGTCAAAATAAAGATGGCAGTGATTCTATAAAAGGAGTCGATTAAGATTAAACTAAAGAATATCATGGCCAGTGATTCCTAAAAGCATACAGTTAAAATTAAATCAAGAGTTTGAAGGCAGTGATTAACTATGAAAGGTTGTAACTTTTGTGAAGGCCATAGTGTGAAGAGTTGCAACTCCCTCAATAATAAGATATAAAGGGGAGATCATTTCTTGGGAAGAGGGGAGTAATGAAGTATCATCCAAGCATTTATTCATCAATCCATCAAGAAATTTCAATCAGCAAAGATCAATCAAGCAAACAGCAATAAATCTATCAATTCATCAAGCAATCAGTCTTGAATTTGAGGAAGTGTCTTGCAAATAGGGAGGGCAAAAACCCTTCCAAGTTCACGAGTGTAAGGATTGTGACCCAATTAATCTCACAAAAATGATCAACAACTCAATATCTCATAAGTATGGAATAAAAATGATACAACATCATTAAGTAAATAAATTACATAACACAACCTCATGTATGTAGTGCATAATCCAGGCAAATGCACATAATAACTGATATACAAAAATACAACTCTGGCTCTCATGCCATGAAGTCAAATAAATATACAATCTAGAAGCACAAATACAATCAATCATATAAGAATAATGTGAAGAATATACAATATAGTCTCTAATCGCCACCGACCCTCACAGTCATCCGCAAGTCAAGAGATGAGAACATGGTTCAGGTGCTTTTCTGCCCAACCACGAAGCTTACGCTTCCCCGAAATTCTTCCTAACACAAAGAATACCCGGCCCTGCACAAAGTACCTAGCAACCTGGAAATAAAAAGCAGGAGGGAATCCCGGTGCAAGCCTGATATATATGCTTGCATTTCTAACATGAACATGCAATGTCCCACAAACAAGATATGGTAGAATAATTTTGCTCAGTAAATTTCATCTATTTCAATGAACACATGGCTTTAGTCAAAGCACTAAAAGTATCAAGTGGATCCTGAAAAGAGGATCGACATTCTCTGTGTTGTACCCAAACCCAAATTTTTTGCTTCACTAAGGCATTTTGCTTAATTGAGTCTTAATCTTGTTAAAGTGATGTCAAAAGGTCATTTTTGGACCTTTTAAATATGGAGTTTGTGTCAGTTTCATGTTAGTCTGTTATTGAAGAAATTCAAGAAAAGTGAAAATCTGAAGGAAACTCATCAAAATTTTCTATCTCTGAAGAGGGGAGCACATTTTCAAAAAGGCGCCCTACCTTTTAGGGGCTCAGATCCTGTTTTTAGGGTTTGTCACTTCCAACAGACATTTGTTTGGTATCACGCTAGCTTCGCAACAGGCTATCAAGCCTGTCAAACAGACCTGTTTTGTGCAAGTTATGGAAGATATAGCGGAAAAAGGGAAGAACGACAAAATTGGCTAACACTGGAGAAAAGAGCAGCTTTTGAGAAAGGCGCCCATCTTTTTGAGGTGTCAAATGTAGGTTTTTGACTAAATGCCACCCAATATGTTTATCTCACATTTGTTTAGGCTTTGCGACGCATCTGTCAGTGGGTGAATCTGAGTTGCAAAAGTGCTTGAGCCAGAGGTCAAACATGGGGTCAAATCTTGGTCAAAATATCAAGGAAAAAGCAAAAGAGCACTTTTTCAGAAAGGCGCCTGAGCTTTTCAAGCCTTTAATGCCTTCTTTTTGATGTTCTCAGATATTCAGCTTCTCCGTGTTACGTTCAACTTTTCGTTGCATGTCTCTGTCAGATCAAAAGATGACCTGTTAGCTTGCAGTCAGAGTTTTAATGTTATTTTGGTCAGTTCCAGAAATGGCTGTCTGGTGGAAAAAGAGCAACTTTTCAAAAAGGCGCCCTTGATTTTCACCCCTCAGATGATGTTTTCTGGAGAAATGTGCCTTTGCAGCTGTCATGTGGAATGAGGTCAGCTCTGCAGTGAGCCTGTGATCCAGTCCTGAAATTTGGTCAATCAGAAGTTATGAAGGATTTGATTTTCCCTTCGTACGAGATGGAGATGAGAAAATTTGACTAAGTCTGAGAAAAAGAGCAATTTTTGAAAAGGGCGCTTGGGTTTTTGACCCTTCAAATCTTAGTTTTATGATGTTCAGTCTCAAGGTACCTTTTGATCAGTTTTTGTCCTGCTCTGCGATGCATCTGTCAGCCAGCCAATCGGTGGAGTCAGTCAGCCAGTGTCAGAGGATGAACAGAGGTCCCGAAAGAGGTTTAAATCCAAATTTTCATCAAAATTGGCTAAGTCTGGAAAATGCCTAGAGAGGTCAAAGTTGAGTTTTTGAAAGAAGTTGACTGGTGCGCCCTAACTTGAGTTCTGACTTCAGTTAGACTGAACGATGTCTGGGTTGTCATCTCCAGTTCATATTTTGGCATGTTGAGTGTTCTTTCAGTTTGCATGTCGAGTTAACTTATTTGCATGTCGAGTTAACTAACTTTGCATGTTGAGTTAACTTGTTTGTATGTACACTTAACTGAAGTGCATGTTTGAAAATCAACTTGAGTTTGAATGCATGGCGCATTAGTTGAAGTTTTGTGAAGATTTTGTGAAGTTGACACTTCATTATATATTTTAACTTCAGTCTTCAAAAGGGACGCTTTAGTTAAGATTTTTAACTAAAGATTTAAAGCATGAATTTTGAGTTGTGAAGTTTGGCGACTTTAATATGGAATTGTCAACTGAAGCTTAATTCGCATGGTGCTTTAAATAGAATTTTGCAACTGAAGTCTTAATAAGGCGACTTTAGTTCTAAAGCATGGTGCTTTATTTAGCTCATTTTAGCCTTCAATTAACTAAATTGAGGTCCAATCACAAGCCAAGCGCAATTTTCAAGGTTGCATGCATTTCTTACGAATTTTAATGATGAAACTCTATTTGTTCAAGCTTAGGCGTCCATTATTTCTTCATCACAAGCTTAGAAACATACATTCTTCTTGAGCAAGCAGTGATTTGAAGGTGCTACAGGTGTCAGAATTCAGCGTTCTTCATAGCAACGGATTCAGTTTGTTCAGAGGAAGGCGATTCCAGACTTTGTTTTCAATTTGCATGCAGGTTTCATCGAATTCCAAAACAGAGATAGGCGAATTCTACAGAGGCAAAGCAAATAAAACCTTCTTTCTTCTGTCTTATTTCTTCTATTTCTCATCTTAGGTACTTTCTTCGCATGTCAAAGAAAATGGAAAAATATTCAGAATCTGACCATTCGGGTTCGCATATTTCAGCATCAGCAGCAAAACCCATGTCTTAGATCCCAAAATTAATTTTTTGGTATTCTGTATAAATTGAGCTAAATCTTGTTAAAATGCCATGTTAAGTCAGTTTTAGGTCAAACCAATCATAGAATCTTGGTGGGTTTCTGTCAAAGAACACACGTGCAAAATTATGAAAATTTGAAAATTAGGGTTTTTCGCCCCTATTTTCAGGGAAACCCCCGAAAATAGGACCTTCCCAGAAATGATCGAAAATGATTTTGATAGGATTAAAAGACTTCACGATCACATTGGTCAAGTCAGAATCATCAAAAGACATGTTTTACTCTGGTGGGTCTATTTCTATTTTTCAGGAACAAAGTTAGAACCTCTGCAGCCATTAATGGCAGATTGGCCAGTACCAGGTGCTGAAAGCTAAGCTTCAAAAGCTTCAACAACGCAACCATGGCAGAAAAGGTCAAAAATGATGCCGTTTGATGAAGGAGATTCTTGAAAGTGAAAAAGGTCAAAATTTGACTAACTCTGGAAACATTACGAAGGAGAGAACTCAAAATGCTGAAAAGAGCCTTTTTCAAGCAGGGGCGCCCATGATCTTTGAGGGTCAAATGCAGTCAGTAAGATCATCCAAAGCAGTCATTCTCGACGTTTGATTGTTGACTCAACAGTGAAACAAACATCCAGATCATCCGATGAATAGATCACTAGCAACTGCTGACGAAGCAAAAAGAGGCAGTTGAGGAAATATCAGGAAACCACAGTTAACGGCGAAGTTCTAAGAAAAAGAGCCTTTCAAAAGAAAGGCGCCCTTTCTTTTGGACTTCCAGATGCTGACAAATGACAAAAGGCTTCCCATGATAACCTTCTCAGCCCAAGTAGATCTCGGAAACGTAACTGCAAGCACCAACACCTGACAGGGCAGTCAACGGATAATCTGGATCAAAGTAGGCAACTTTTCAGATGGAAATAATCAAGCCAAAAGACAAAAGCGCCCTTTTCAAGGAGGAGCGCCCTTGAATAAAGGGACCCTAAAATAAGATCCAGGTTTTCTGAAGTCAGTCATTCTTGGCAGAACAGAGCTGGGTACCTGATGAGACATCAAGCGAAATCATCTGACTCTTCGATCAACGAGAAATCCAGATCAAAGCACGAGAGGTCATTTCAAAAGGCTGAAGAACGAAGTTTGAAAATTCACTAAGGCATTAGCAAAAGAGCCTTTTCTTGGAAAAGGCGCCCATTCTTTTGAAACCCTAAACTCAGCTTTTCATTGTCATGTCTCCCAGGCACTTCTTTCCAGTTTGGATCCAGCTCCGCAGTGAATGTGTTCGCGACATCTCAAGATCAACAGACAACGCTAGAGTCAGGATCAAACAGAGGGCTTTCAGGAGAATAAATATTTAAAAACTTGCAAGAAACCAAAAGGGACGCCTAAAGAAGTCAAGGGTCAATTTGTTGACTAAGTCAAGAGCTTTTTGAGTTAAAGTTGGCTAAAACGCTCCACGATTGGTGGAAATCACCTTTTCAACTTTAGATCAAGCCAAAATCACCTTTTGAGCTTGAGTTAGGTCCCCAAATTTGTGGATCTGAAGCTTAAACATATATATTCAAGGTGAAGGCGTCCCATTTCATTATTTCATTGCAGGTTAAGAGATCAAAATCAGCCACAAGCTCTCAAGGACGCCATTGATAGATCTCAACAAGGTTTTCATCCGTTCTTCATTTTTCTTGCAGATCTGAAGCAGAGGAGGATTGCTATTTTGAGGATTGGATCCAGAGATAGATTTTTTCAGGGAATGTGAGTGAAGGCGCCCCATTTCATTATTTCTTGCAGGTTAAGAGATCAAGATCAGCCACAAGCTCTCAAGGACACCATTGATAGATCTGAACAAGGTTTTCATCCGTTCTTCAATTTTTCTTGCAGATCTGAAGCAGAAGAGGATTGCTATTTTGAGGATTGGATCTAGAGATAGATTTTTTTCAGGGAATCAGATAAAACCTCCAATCCACCTTCTGTCTATTTCCTCTCTTCCGGTCTTAGGTTTTCTTGCATTTGACGTAAGCAACAGTTATATCGATCGTGATCAACCGGGTTGATTCAACATTATTTTTCGTGAGAAACCCATCTCGACAAATTTTCCAAAATCAACAAACTTACGCCCCTATTTTGGGGTTTTTCTCCAAAAGTTTCGTAATCCAAATTGAGGAACTGGTTTGTTCAAAGATTAGCTACCCAATGTAAAACCTATGTACCAGATTTTGAAAAATACTTCTCAGCGGGGCGCTATTTTTCAAGGGTTTCCGAAAATCATCTGAACAAGGTCAAGATTACAGTCAATCTTTAAGTTTTTCAAGATGCAGTACTCCCAGGTACAATACGAGACCAAGACGGTCTTACTCCATGATTACTTGAAACAGTTGACACAAATTTACACCAAGTAAATCCAGTGGTTGATTTGGAGCAGCTAGAAGGCATGAATCAAATCACATTGCAGAATATTGAAGAATCCGGATTGTTGCAGGCCGCATCAATTCCCATCACACTACAGAGCGTAGAGCTTGTAATCGCTTGTATCAAGCATTACAATCCTACCACCAGAGAAATCAAGTAGCAGATGGAAGAATTGTTTGCAGTCTAAAGCCTCAGGATATCGAACGGTGTTTTGATATTCCATCATGTCCTAACAGCAAAGTCATATCAGTGACGGAATGTGAGAGGGCATTTGAGACAGCTAAGGACAAATGTAAAAAGGTTATGGCTGAAAAATGGCTAAAAGTGACAAAGGCAAGCTTGCCTAAGCCGTTGGGACGAGGAGAATGTAAAGATGAGTACGCAGTGTTAATCACTCTACTCAATAGAATCACTGGAGAAGAAGATGGTCGTCAATTCCAGCCATGGATGTACTATATCATTGCTAAAATCATTGGCAAGAGGGAATATTATGACTGGGCCACTTTGATTAGTGACACACTCCACCGACAAATCACTGGGTATCTGGAAGCTCATAGGTTCCACATGTGCTCTTACCTGGTATACTTGATAGCCTTCCAAGGTGAATTCAGGTTATTGAACAATGTGGGAACCTTAGGTGTGCAGAAGGTTCACGAACATTTCGCACGTCTTGAGTTTACTCAAGCGGAGCGACACTTCAAGAGAACGAGTGATAACTTCATTATGCACACAGTACGTGAGCTTAACCATGAGATGCACGTGCGTATTTCACAGACAGCCAGAGAGGCAATGGCGGATTGGGCGGATTGGTTCATTCAATTCCCTACGTTCTCCTACATACGCGTGTATGGCTACATTGGTCACCCCGCCATGCTACCAAGATACCCTTCAGATAGGGTAGTCTTCATGGAATTCCTGAGACAGTTGTCTGAGGTTCATGTCTACTTGCGCTTGAAGAGGAAGACAGTTGTTAACTTTCCCGTTGAGATGGGACTATATAGATGTGGATTCGCGGCAGATGCTAAGATGATGAGTCAGGAAACGAGGTTTAACCTCAAGTATCTCATTGATAGAAGATCCTATGACCCCAGAGGACTCTATGCAGCACACCTCGAGCAACACTCGTCACATCATAAGTCTTCTATGGAAGATTATTGGGTAAATTGCAAAGACGAGTATGAAGTGCGAAGAAGGAACTACAGCAGGTTCAGACTCTCACAAATTGCTGATTTTATGTCAGCAGACATCGAGGGCCTGTCCGATGATGAAGGGGAAGTCACTCTCCCCTCATTCTTCGCAGATTCAGTTGACTCCCAACCGCTCCCGAGAGTGGATTGGTATGCCAAAGAAGACACATCTATAGAAGAAAGAACGAGTAGAGTGGTTAGAAATAGCCAACTCTATCTCGACAGCAAGAAATCAAGGAAGGTGATACCTCACAGAGCAGAGCCGCCACAGGTTCAGTCTACACCACCTTCCACTTCAAAAAGGAAGCCTAGGCAGAAGCAATGGTGCAATCCTCCCCGAGGGATGAGGATGTCAAAGCCTAGAACACAGAGGACACCAGTGGAGAAAGCCACACATAGTCCTGAAATAATCACGGGTATTGCTGCCCCAGAACAAAGAGTAGAGATTGCTACCCCTGATTCAGCAGAAGTTATCACGGAGGAACCAGCAGCAGAAACGGTGCCTGTTATGGAAACAGAGCCGCCAATATCACCAGTATCACAGCAGACACAAGTCCTCATCGACTTGGATTCGCCACCGAGAGACATTGCTCCAGCACAGTCTCACACATCTAGCATTCAAGGGCCTCACGTCCCTCCTAGCGAAGTTCGCCGAGATTCTATTTGGCTTGAAGGCTTCCTAGGAAGAAAGAGGGAAAAAACCCTCCTATGAACTTGACTTTACCGAATTCGACCACGTCCCACAAGACACGTCGGCGAAGAAGTTAAAGAAACAAGTTCACATAGAAAGGAATGCAGAGTGTGAGATCATCATAGAGACTGCCGCTCCACCAGTAGAGAAAGGCATACACGAGGTCCAAGTCGAAGACTACACTTTGTCTCAACTTAACCTCGGGAAGACTACACGACAGGTGGAGGCAGACCTTCTTGGAATAGCTTCGGTGAGCGCACAAGAAAGGATGGCAAAGGATGGTAAAGAAAAGGCAGCCTTAAAGGCTGAAAATCAGAAACTGAGGTCTTACATAACCAGCTTGATACATGGCACACCAAACGTCTCAGCCCTACCAGCAGGACTACTAGATCTCCCCGCTGAACAAAATCATCGGCAATTGATAACATTCGGCAAACACTTGAGAGATCAAGTGGAAGAGTTTGTTCTCAAGGGTAGATGTATACTGGCAAACCTATACCAGTTACGGGATAGAGCACATGGACTTCGTGCAGAGATCCAGCAGTCAGAACAAAAGATTGCAGAAAGGAGGCTTGAAGACGAAAGCACAATTGCAGATTTGCAATTGGCATATCAATCAGTATACTCCGAGGAAAACAAGCAACATCTTTTTGCTTGGAAGGAACAATTGGCGTACAAGGTGAAAGCCTACGACGCTCATTCAATAGAGTTGATTGATTACAGACGGGTGGTTGCCACTATTATCAACTTCGCAAGAATGTTGGTGATATCTTTCCCTTGCATGGAATATCAGCGTGAGGGAGGAGAATACGTCGAGATGGTTACTGTACAGAACCAGTTCAGGGATGTCATCCGCAGTACCTTTCTTGATGATCCAGATGGTTGCAAGCTGGCTAAGGTAGCAGCTTTATCAACCAAGTTTGAAGAGGCAGCATCTCAGTGTATTGACTTCGGAAATCAGCTCACAACGGGTGAGATCATGCTACGACGCCACGTCATCATCCTACAGAGCATTAACTCCCCAAAAGCTGATGAAGTCAATCAATGGATAGAGACACTGCTGATTAATGGCGAATTATAAATGCACCCAAAAAGGACGCCATACACCCTGCAAGTGGCATTTATGAGACTTGAATTTGACTTGATGCTTCTTTCCAAGTCAACTCAAGATGGTATTAAATGTAGTTGGAGTTAACTTGATGCTTCTTTCCAAGTTTAACTCCACTTTCCTTAAATCATGCATTGTCAGATCCCACTGATTAAGGATGTCTATTTGACTTCCATGATTTGTGGATCTTAGATCTCCACTAAATGTGGATGTCTATTTTGGAGGGATACTTTCATTAAAGTTTACCTTTAGTTTACTTTCAGTCAACTGAAGTAGTTTCCAGTTGACTCTTTGTTGACTTTCAGTTAACTGAAGTAGTTTTCCAGTTAACTGCTTGTTCCCCCTTTTTAGGAATAAATCTTGCTAATTGATTGGCAAGAACTCATTGTTAACTCAAGGAGATTTTGGGGTTGCCCACTCCTTTGAGTTCTATAAATAAGAGCCTTGGGCTCATTGTTTGTTTAACTTTTACTTGCTATGCAAAATTGCTGCGCCATTGTTGCCAACAGCTTTGAAAGCGGATACTTGTTCACTCTTGGATGAGAGTTTGTTGGTCGATTGTAATTGTGCATGATTTCGTGCCTTTGCTTTCCCAACCTTTGTAATTCGTTGATGAAGCTTTGAAGGAGAATATCAGAAGGCGCTTGCATTTTGGTCAATCTTTTTGAGTTGTGTCCACGTCTTGTGTTTAATAGCTCGTTGTTTCATTTCCCTCCTCGGATAGGAGTCCCTCCTCCTTGGACATTTGTTATTGGCAAGTTATCGTTTGTTGTTGTTTAATGTGTTGACTTCCAAGCTATACTTCGGATAGGAGTCCCTCCTCCTTAGCAAGCTCGTTGGCCAAGGCATCGTAAAATTGTTGTTTCTCGTGAACTATTTCCTAGCCCATACCTCGGATAGGAGTCCCTCCTCCTTGGCAGGTCTCAGATCTAGTTTACCGTATAGAGCGTTTGCTTGTACCAACCCTATCTTGGTGTATACCCGAGAGTTCAGAGCCTCGGTCATATTCTCAAGAGACGGCGAATTCAGGTGATCAAACCAAACCATTCCCGCTCCTTTACCCTCATGCTCTGTTTACCTTGAAGGTATTGGATAGATAAAAGCTAGATTAGTCGTAGTTGAGATCTGCAGAAACCAGAGAAAAACTTAGCTACGACGCATTGTGTTTGTGCACCCTTGTGTCCTGCCGCTTAAGCATAAAAAGATAGGAACTTTAGTTTACATTTCCCTTCCCTACGCATTGCTCCCAGCAGAGAGGGACTTCTCCTCTTTAAATAACGAAGAAGTGTTGCAAAACATTTGAAATAGCTGAACGTTTACAATCAGCACTCCAGAGGTGCTAATTTAAACGCCAACAGATTTTTTTGAGAAAATTGCCCCGTAGCCTTCATTCTGAAGCTCTGTGCTTTTTTCCGAAGATTTCTTTGCATGTGGGATAAAATCACATCTTTTTGAAAATCGCATCATTTGGGTTTGTTCAGAATTCCGTTGTGCACAAAACCCATGTTTATGATTTTCTCAAGAAAAATTGCCCCGGAAAGCTCTAAAAACCCCTACAATTCTCGATTGAAGAATCTTTGCATGTCAAGCTAAAGGACGTGTTTTCACAATTCTGACGTTGTGGGTTTTCTTAGAATCATTTTTCGAACAAAACCCACGTCGCAGAATTTTTGGTGAAAATTATCCTCCGACAGGATATTTTTAGCCTCACCAGGAGCCATTTTAGCTTTTCGGAGGAAGTTGTCAGAACATAGCCGTGTTCACAATCAACGGGCAAGTTTTTCAGAAGGCGGTTCAACTAGACTGAATTCAAGACCAAATCAGTCTTAATTTATGTTTTCATCAGAGCAGCTGACAATGAAGATCAAGTGCATCCGGGGGTTGATTTAGACAATTTAACAAGCGTAGACGCGGGTTGGACACCGTTGGAATTCCGCGTTCTTGTGTATTTCTCGCAACGAGAGTGTTCGTGGTCAAAACTCCGTAGTCTCGTCATGCAACACTTCTCCATTGAGAAAAACGTAAGTAGTGTCAAGCTGCAAAAGAAACAGTGGTCATCACTTTAGTTACAGAGCCGCTAGAGTCACTAGTCAATGAAATGCCAGTGGATATTTCCAAGATTGTTTGAGCTGCTCGAGATAGCAGCTAGTGATCAGTCAGTTTCGACGGTAGAGTCAAGAGCAATAGTTAACTCGACTTTCAGTCTTGAGTTCACTTGCTGACTTCATACATGCTTATCTCTTCCTTGGGATTATCTTCACAAGAATTAGGGTTAGGGTTTTCAGTTAACTAAGGGTAGTGTCCAGTTAACTTTGCTTTAAATAAGGACGTGCATGCTTGCACATTGTCCATTTGGGTTAGATGTACCGGTTAATTGATGGTAGCTTTCCAGTTAACTGTATAGTTTGCTTTATTAGGGTTTAGCAATAAATCTTGCATGCATTGCAAGACTGTAGTTGGCTCAAGGTGATTTTAGGGTTCCCTACACCTTTTGATGTCTATAAATAAGAGCTTTTGCTCATTTGTAAACAACTTTTGCATGAGAGAGAAATATATGCTGTGCCTACCTTGCCTTCAATATTGCTCGTTCTGTATCTGTTCATGCGTTTTTGCTATTATGATGAATTGTTATGCCACATAGGGTTTCATACAATTGTGATGGTGAATTCTTTCCATAGTTAGATCAAATCTGTTTTGTGTTCAATAAACTTGTCCAGATTGAGCTGATAGATGCGCCACCTTGCCTTCAAGTTGAGAATCTGTTCTTGTTTATCGTATGGTGTTTTGTGAATAATAAACTTGTTTAGATTGAGCTGATAGATGTGCCACCTTGCCTTCAAGTTGAGAATCTATATTTGTTTATCGTCAAATAGTCATCCTTGCTCCATTTCCTCATGCTCTGTTTTCTTGAGGAGACTGGATAGATTTCAAGTAATTAGCCTAGTTGTAGTTAGTGATCTGCGAAACCAGAAAATACTTAGCTGCAACGTATAGAGTTTTCTTGAAAGCCTTGTACCTCTACAGTTGAGACAAAAAGACAGGAGATAGTTTAGATTACTTTTCCCTTTCCAAGCATTTTTGTTAAAGCACAACGAGGGAGCTTCCCCTCCTAATTTGAAGAGCACTCATTGCGTAGTGTGCATAGCTGTCCGTACCAACTCTTACTCCAGAGGTGCTAGTTGTTACGCCAACACTTTGTTAACCCATATTCGGCACCCTATCCCGGAGGGTAAACCCAACACACAATAGAAAACAGTAACATGCATAATGTTCATAAAAATAAATATTTCCTCTAACCATAATACACAAGTATTAATTTAAGCCATAACACATAATTAAATGATGAATGTAATATCCCTTGACAAGCTGATGTGGTTTTGCACTCAAGGAATATTGTCAAACACTTCTGATGCAAACTGAATGCTTGCTGGTCTGTGGTTTCAGTCTGATGTTTTTGCTTGAAGATGATATCAAAGTACTCTAAATGCTTGAAAATCAATACTACAATGTCTAAATAATAATCTAAATGCATATATGACTTCTTTTTGCCTTTACCAATGCACACATATGATTTCTACTAGCAAAATGTGCACCTACCGCCAATGGACATTTCGTCATACAATTGGCATGCAAACTATAACTCTAATCAACATGAACATTTTATCAAGCAATTGACAAGCAGCTTAACTCTCCTTTATTGAATGACAAACTGGAGTACAATGCTGACATAGATTTAGCCAAGACTCTTGGCTTTACATTCACATCCAATACAACATCAATGTCTGATATAAATGTCCATATACATCTACAGCAACTCCTAATATGATCAAGCAAAATGAGCCAAATGAATATGCAAGAACCTGGTACAAAGATTGCCTATGCTGTAGGAAGACGTGGTCCCTTGAATGCACTGAAAGAGAGCTTTCTTCCAACCAAATCAGATCCTAGCATGAGCTGCCCCTGTTTTTATATCAGACCTCTGAAATAAATTGTAGATGGCTGCAAACTCCAATTTTGCACTCCAAATATATTGCACAATCATCAAGGACTGATGCGCCAAAAAGCCCAAGTGAAATCAATGCATAACAAGCCCTCTATGAATTAATTTTCCCTTCCTAGACTAATCAACCCTGTCTGATATAGACTTCTGAATATAAATAATGGCAGCTTGTAACCTTCTTCAATTTGCTTTAGAAATCATTGCTGGACCTCTTGGAATGGTGCGCTGCAAGTACCTTGTTGAATCCATGCCAAATGTGCAAGCTATAAGCTAAATCATGGTCTTCATTGGCACCATGATATGACTGTGAAATCGATATCAGACCCTTAATTATTCTCCAATCTGCAGATGCAAATCTCCGATGAACTCTATAACTAAAATGCAAGCTATCTCCAAAGCCCTAATCACAAAATTGGCCTTTGGCCACAATTTTAGCACAATGAAAGGACTGATTTATCCTCTCCAAACTTGCAGCCCTTCAGAGGATATTTCACCACCTCAGTTATGCTATCAATGGGAGTTTTCGTTCCCAAAGACAATGTGAACAACTGCAGAAACCCCTTGGCTCCACAATGGACTTGTCAAAATCAATTATCAAACTCTTCATGTTGAGAAGCAAGCCCTCATCCTCTATTTATACTTTTTCACCTCAAGAGGCCGGCCTCTTCTAGAAGTCTCCAAATAACATTATAATATTATATTATAATTGCACTTTATTATAATATTAAAATATAATTCACCAAGTGCAATATGATAAGACAATATGTTAGCCAAAAAAATGTTATCAAACAGTGTGTTATCCAACAGATGTTATCCAATAGTATGTTATCAAACAGTGTGTTATCAAACAGATGTTATCCAACAGTATGTTATCAAACAGTGTGTTATCAAATAGATGTTATGCAACAGTATGTTATCAAATAGTGTGTTATCCAACATCTAACAAATCATAAAAAACCCCCAATTAACTCCAAAATCAATGAGTAGAAGCCAACAACTAACTGGGTAACTGCCTGAAGAAGACCCCCTAACCACGCTCCTTAGCCTACGAGGGTCAGGAATAGGCTAAATCCTCTGAATAGTGACACTCATGAAAATGGGAACATTACAATGAAGCTGAAATGACACAGTGCAATCATATCACACAATGCAAGAAGAATGCAACTATGTGAGTGTGTGAGCATCAGGATTCCATCATATTCATTGCTAGGCGGCTAGGATACTCCTGTACTCAATCACACTCAGTCACACTTTAGTATGTTAATCCTTAAAAACCAAATTCGAAGCGTATACTAGAATTAAACTCATAATCACAACATTCTAATTATTCCAATTTCATTTCTATGCATCCATATTAAATTTCAATTACAAGCATTGTAAAAATAACATCTAATTTAAGATAGATTTATCCACATTCATAAGACGTTCAACCAATATTAACAACCAATTCAATTTATCTAACAATTAAGATTATGCAAGAAAATGAGATGCGACATCCTTCCCCACTAGAAAGAGACATCGTCCCGATGTCTTATTAGACATACACTAAAACATGTAAGAGTATCACAATGAAATATTAAGAGTAGCACACAAAGTAACTCGCTATGTAGACAAGTATATGAAAATTAAATACTTAAATGAGGAAAAGAACGGTCTATATCCTTTCATGTTATATTTATAGATCAATCCTCTAGACTTCTCACCAAGTCTAGGCAGCAAACATAAAACATCCAACTCAAGGGTGCACAAGCTAAGTGGCCACCCGCCATTAGGTGCACAATCACCATAGAGATCACCACACTACCTTCACCACCTGCCCTTGCAACCGATGGTATGAACCAACTATTGGATCCAACAAACCACAACCCAACATGGTCCTACTCAAGGATTGCCACAACGACTAGGAACTCATCTAGCTACTATCACAACCAAGGTCAAGGCACACAAGCCTGCTAACCCTTCCTCAACACAAGACTAGAGGTGTAAGGACCGAAAGATTTCCATTCCATACAAAATACAGTAAATGAGTAACATTCATTTCAAGTAAGGAGATAGAGGTACATCTATCACATGATATATCCATAACATGTACTCCATGAATTATCCACAAATGCTCAAAGAAATTTCATATAACATTATCAATGTACATACACCAATAGGGGTGTTACAAATCATCTATTTCAATGATACAATAAACAAGTTTACATAAATGTTATATCCATGAAATAAAGTTATGATGTACAAATGGGCTATGCAAGCCATAAAGAAATATATCCATGACAAAATAAAGCTCTGATCCTCATCCGCCTCGACTCCACTGGTCTTCTTGCGTTGAGGGCCAAGAGTGTGGTTAAGGTGCCTTTTCCACCCAACCACGAAGCACATGACTTCCCAGGTTTTCTTCCTATCTCAAAGAAATCCCCGACCTTGCTCGAGGAGCTTAGCAACTCGGAACAATACAGTAGGAGGGAACTCTCGATGCAAGCCTGATGCTTATATGCATTCCTATACTAAGAATAACATATTTCTTGCAACAGGAGGTGGAAGAGACCTATATAACATTTAATTCTAGGCTTTTATTCCATCTATTTCAATGGTACATTGCTTGGCCAAGCATAAACAAAATAAATGATAATTTTAGAAAAGGTAAAACTATCGTCTTTGTGGGTCCACCTTCGGCATCCTGTCCCAAAAGTTTACTCATAAATGCATAAGTTTCACATAATTCCCATAAAATGCACATGAATTTAGCATATTCAAGGCAAACATATAATGTTCCACAGTTCACTATTTCCTTGCATAGGGAATTATTCACAAATAAATACATCACATGTGTTTTCTATTTTACCATAAACTGGTTTTTGCAAAATAGGTTTGAATAATCCAATAAATAATAAACTTGCAAGGGTTTTGAAAGCAAACACTTTCAGATAAAAACTTTTCACATTTAGTAAAAGATTATTTGTTTTTGCAGCAAAACATTTTCAATAACCTATTGAAGTAAATCTGGAATTTTTTTTATTAACCACAAATGTTGTGTCACTCCAATCACAAAATTTAACGATCAGATATTTACTGATAAAAGTAAAATCAAAACTCTATTCTAGTGCCCTTTTATACTACCGAATTAACAATCTAATGTAGTATTGAGTTCACTGATAGTAAAAATAAATAATGATAATTTGTCTTTTTCCTGTTTGGAAATAAAAACCAACTCATTCACATGCTCCAATATATATAAATATACTCATAAGTTTAGATTTGCCTGTATATGTTTATATATGTTTATCTATATAATTTGCTTTTATAAATTCAAATTATACAATCAGGGGTATATATTGTTACCATACAAGTGAATAGTTTTTATTGATAAACGAAATATATATGTATAACTAAAATCACACAGAGTAAAGGTAAATATTTATTGTCATATATATTTATGTGTGCGGTTATACTAAAAGGTGGTAAGTACAGTAGGATTTGAGTTTTTCTCTAGTTAAAATAAAATCCAAAGATAATATTAATAAACAAAAGAAAAACGTATTGGAGATACATTAAAATTATATAGTATGAATAAAATAAAACATTCAAATTTATGTATATATCTACTTGATTCTCTAGCTTATTAAACTTCTCAATGTAGGAAAATAGTTTTCCCAAAAAAAAACGAAATAAAACAATATACAAACCATATTTCTTCTCTCAGCGAATAAATAAAGTTTAAATGTTTTAAAAAAAACAGCAAATTTTCTATTAAGGTAGTATGGTAGATTTTAATATAAACTAAAATCCCCCACTTTTTTTTAGGAAAAATTTTAGGAGGAACATTTTCTAAGTAACTTTATGAATGAAGAAATTATAAAGTCATAAAGATAACTAAGTGGGAAAAAGTTAAAAGAGATTTAAAATTTTGGGTAAAAAAAAGAATCAAGTGGATAAATATGCTTTTACATTTAAAGATAGTAATTCTTTAAATAGTAATATGAGTTAATTTTAGTTACATAAAAATAAAAAAAATAAAGATTAGGCATTACCACAATTCTTTTAATAATAATGATTTTTTTTTTATTTTTAAATATTTTATTTGCTTTTTATTTATTCTTTTAGAGTAAAGTAATATATACAAAATTTATTTATATATATATATATATAGTATTACTTACATTTCTTTTGACGCTTGCAAAAAATTATCTTTCCTCTGAGAAAGAGATTTTACAATAATCTAGGTTTAGATTCACAGGTTTAGGTAAATTTTAACTATTCTTGTATAAGGTTCTACACAGAGAATAAAAAGTGTAAACGAATTTACTTAAATAAAAGTGAGGTAACTCATTAAACTTTTAGAGATACAATCATTATCGAAAACATAAAAAGATTATTCACAGACAGACATTTTTATTTTCTTGCAAAAGAAAACAATGGGGGCAATAAAGGAACTTGGTATTCGCTTTCCCAAAAAGAACTTCCTCTTCTTGTACCCTCGCCCTATCTTCTGGAGCTTTCCTTCACTTTGTGCTTTCCTCTATTTTAGAATTGATTTCTCTAGTGCAATCATCTTCTTGTTTTTTTTTGGCTTCTTTTTATCCTTTCAGCTTCCAAGAAATTACAGACTAAATCTATTCTACTGTGCAAGTTCCCTTATTTCTAGAAAAGAAAAGATCTAGAAAGTATGTCCTCCTTCTGTTATCCCATTTTCCTTTTTTTAAAGTTTCTTTTCTGTTTCCCAAAACCTAAATCTTGAATTAATAAATAAAATTAAATTTATTTCTTGGACACTATTTTCTTGTTAATTGAAAAGTAAAACAATTCCATTTCAATCTATGTATTTGCCATCCTGAAAGAGTTAGGCAAAGTAATTTCAAATTTATAAAATAAAAGTAAATGTTTACTCTTAACAAGAAGTAAATAAGTATTTAAATATAAGATAAAGTTTTAACCCAAGGTAATAACATTTGATAAAATAATTATTTAATTATCCCACATAATCATTTACTATAAAACAGAGAAATATAATTAAATTATGATTAAAATTAATTCTTCTATTTAACTATGCTTTTTATATTTTCACTTCATAAAACTAAATAAACACTTAGAAAAAACATACAATCATGCATCCAATTAAATTAAAGCTACATGCATGTAATTGACACTATGTGCACGTGTGTGTATGCGAGAGTTCCGTTCCTACTGTACCCTTCCAAGGAGCTAACCTTCTCTCCTTAGCCACACGCTTGGTCTTCGACGACCTGCATCTCAATACCCTCAGGCACACATCAATAGATTAGTATCCACATAAAGATATAAATCAAAACATTAAAACTCATGAATTCAAATAACATTTTCCATTTTTCATCATATTCAAAATAAATTGCATTTCTAAGCATTCAACTTTTCTTAAATTAAAGCAACATTTCATATTTCATCACACCAAAATACCATAGTATTCATTATGTATTCTACCACACACATCCAACCATATATCAAATCCACACAAAGCCAAAAAACAAGGAGCATCAGAGTTCGAGACGTGACAAGAGGCAACACTACCTCTCCTCCATGCGCAACAAAGCATTTATCTTCCAACCATGGCACACTCACTAGGTTATTCTTTGGTACCATTTGGAAAAAGCAAGGATTTCCTACCCACACTAACTCCTCAAGGCGAAACTAGGAATATCACAAGGTTTCATAGTGGCAAGAATCTATGATACCACCTTTGAAAAATATAAGCCCTCCAACAACGAGGCTTTGCAATTAAAGTAATTGAATATAAAGCATTGGAGCAAAATTCAAATCTTCACTATCATGAGGCTCACTATGACTGACCTACGGGTTAAACAACCCAACAAGATTATGAAGTCATGTTTAGAAAAGAAAGAAATAACCACTAAAGGGTACAACCATTAAGTATTCTCAAGATAATAAATTTCTCAAACTAGAACATCTCCTTCTAACCTTAAGCTAGGAACACCACTAAACAACCATGGAGAAACTCTCAAAACCCACTAGGTTAATCTCAACTGGCAACTTAACAAGGTAGACATAAAAAATATAATGTATTATACATAATAATGTGAGTTGAACACTTAATAAAGCACCTTCAAATCCAATGACTCAATGTGCATCTGCATGCTATCTAATGAGATGAATTTCATTGCCCAAGACGCCTTGACAAACACTTAACTAAAAAAAATACAGCACTCAAAATAGGGTGTCAAGACCACAAAAACAAAACCAAGATAAGCAAGAGTACACACAATCGATGGGCTAAAACGAACTTAACCATCTACTAGAAAATATATTCAGGTACGATGAAAACACAATTATCCACACATTCATTCTTACTCAGAGAAATATAATAATTTTGCTAGGTAAATTTCATCTATTTCAATGAACACATGGCTTTAGCCAAAGCACTAAAAGTATCAAGTAGATCCTGAAAAGAGGATCAACCTTCTCTGTTAACACATATTCGACACCCTATCCCGGAAGGTAAACCCAACACACAATAGAAAACAATAACATGCATAATGTTAATAAAAATAAATATTTCCTCTAACCATAATACATAAATATTAATTTAAGTCATAACACATAATGAAATGATGAAGCTAAAATGATATAGTGCAATCATATCACACAATGCAAGAAGAATGCAACTACGTGAGTGTGCGAGCATTGGGATTCCATCATACTATTCATTGCTAGGTGGCTGGGATACTCCTACCTCAACCATGTTCTCACCTTCGATAGTTACTTGCTCATATTCCTGTACTCAGTCGCACTCAATCACACTTTAGTATGTTAGCCCTTAAAAACCAAATTCGAAGCGTATACTAGAATTAAACTCATAATCACAACATGCTAATTATTCCAATTTCATTTCTATGTATCCATATTAAATTTCAATTTCAATTACAAGCATTTTAAAAATAACATCTCATTTAAGATTCACAACCAGTTCAATTTATCTAACAATTAATATTATGCAAGAAAACGAGATGTGACAACGAGAGTGTGAGGATGAAAACCCTTATTTCTCTTATATATTTTGGACGAAAACCCAAATCTTGATCAAGGAGGACGAAAACCCTCCAAGTTGGGCTAAGAGTTTTAAGGACGAAAACCCTTGAATACTTTTGGGAAGTTAAGGATGAAAACCCTTGATATTGCCATTGTTGAGTTAGGGATGAAAACCCTTGATATTGCCATTGCCGAGTTAGGGATGAAAACCTCTAATTTAGTAGATTTGAAAGCATTTCCAAAGAATTCAAGATATGATTGAGTTTCAAAATTATGCTATGACGTATTGATCTAAATATTATAATAAATCCATAATTTTTGACAAAGCCATTATCATTTTTAGTAGAATTATTGTTTTAAGGCAAAAATGAAGAATATCCTAATAAGGGACATTACATCCATCTTCCTTTATCTCCACAAGATCTTTCTTTTTATCTTATCTATGGTGATTTAGGGTATAGTTTAAACCATAGATTACAAACCCGGCGAGTACTTGTCGGGTCGCCGAGTACTCGTGGGTTTCTGGCCTAGGTGAGCAACTCGCACTTTAACTCGCGACTCGGCCTGTAAAAAAACTTGCTGTTTTTTTTTATAAAACTCGTCGAGTACCCTACAACAACTCGCCAAAAACCCTGCAAAAACCTACCACACTTTTTTTGCGCAATTTTGACGCATTTTGGCACGATTTGGACTCATTTGAGATGTAATTTTGTGCCTTATAAAACACCATTTGGGAGGACGAAAATGGTGTGTAGGATGAAGTTTTGTGTGGTTTCAAAGGCCTTAATTTGGGCTTGGTGGTGGGGGTGCTGCCCCTCGATCCCGCCCCATATCACGATGCGTCGGGGTTGCTTCCTAGGGACCCCATGAAGGGCATTGCCACCAAAGCCCCACAACCCCCAATCCCCTGCACATAGCTGGGGGTGTTTCCTTGTAATGTCCCCACTCTAGTTAGTTCTAGTTGTTGATGGGTTAGCCTATTACTTGGACCCTCGTAGGCTAATATGTTTGGATAGAGGGTCTCAGTGGCAATTAATGGAGGTTGTTGTCATTTCCATTTCTTCAGTTCAGTACTGGGTTCAGTTCCAGGCCTTTGTAGATCAGTGTTTGGCTTAGTTTGAGGGACTTACTATTTATAGTAAGTCAATCTGGCAGTGATGCTATTTTTAGTTAGGGCACCTGGACACATGTGGTTTTTATAGTGTTGACCTCATGTAATGTCCCCATTTTTACAACGTCCTCTTTCAGTTGGCATGATTCAGGCACACTTACTGTTTTTAGTAAGTGCTATTTTTGGCAGGGGGTTTGGTGCGGTGTTTCGGTCTTTGGAGAGCCCTTTCGAGCATTTCAGCTTCTCTTCGGTTCAAGCTTTAGGGCACAATTTACTATTTTTAGTACTTTCTAAAAATAGTAAGTCAAACTTGGGTCAACGGTTCCCAGTTAGGCGGGTCACTCAGCACAAAATTCAATTGATATAAAGTTACTAAGGCTAAATCAATTTAATATTTGATTTATGGTTCAAAAAAAGGTCTATTATAAGGTAACTTTATATTTTATTATTGAGGGTCCTAAGGGGACATAAAAAGTACCATGGCGCCTAGTTTAATGACTTTAAGTCATTTTAAAGTGCTTTTAAAATATTTAATATTGCAAAAAAGGGGAGGGATGCCTAAGTAATAAAAGAAGTTAATTTTATTTAAAAAGGCTAAAGTTAAAGTTAAGATTAAAAGATTTATTTTAATGCCTCCTCTTTGGGTGCCCAAGTTGAAGAAGGATTTAAAATTAAATCAAATAAAAGGGCTTTTGGAAATGGGTGCTTTTTAGGGTTGTTGGAGAAATTATAAAAACTTCTTTTGAAGTCATTTTCAGCTTATGGATGTTTAGGATATTGTTGTGCTTGGCTTTGGAGCTTGGCTCTGGGGTTTGATAACAACTTGTTGAGACGAAAACCTCTGCAAGATCGCCTTTCTTCGTGTGTGAAAGACCACATCAAGAGAGGAATTTGGAGGCTTCATACAGGAGCTTCATCTGAGCTTACAAGATTGCAAGTTACAGAGTTCTGGAAAGAAGATTTCAATCATATTTTGAAGTTGGTTTGTGAGATTTTGGTTGGTGATAATATTGCTGCGATTTGGTGAAGATTAAACTTGATTTTGGTGTGTTTTAATCATTTTATAGGAGACTTTACTTGGACCTGAATCTGGTTATTTGCTCATTGCTCATTATCAGTTGAAGATATTATTCTGGGTATTGCTCCATTGGAAGGTCCTTCTCTTGCCGATCGTTTTGAGTACTAGATTGTAATTTTTGGGCGAAGATTTGAATTTTTTAAAGCAGGTCGAGCTTCTCCAGGTGACACAGGCCTGCAATTGATAATTTGCTCATATTTCCTCATTGGCTCGAGATTCCATTCTGGGTATTGCATCATTGGAATCCTTAGCTCAAGGCTCCCCATTTTGAATATTCACTTGCAGTGTTTGGCAAAGATTTGCATTTTCTAAAGTAGGTTGAGCTTCTCTAGGCGACGCACTTTCTTGTGCATCATTGAGCAGGGGTTGCTGTTGTATAACCTTTGCTCTAGTTCAATATTCAGTGCTGGTTAGTGGTTTTTGAGGTGCTGGAAACTCAGAAACAAACATTGCTTGATTGCCCTGGGAGTTGGAGGTGTCTGGAATCATATTGCTGCTGTTGCCAAGTCATTATCAGGTCTGAAACTTCATATATCAGGTCTGATAACTCATTGTAATATTCTGATTTTAAACTGAAAATGTATGCTCTTGATGTTTATTGCAATTTCTATTTTAAGGAATTATTATCTAGTGTTTACTTGTCAATTGCAAATCAATCCTTTATTTTGCATTCATCTTAAACACATTCAAAAATAAGCACAAACATATCAACAAACATACAAACAGCATACAGTGAACTTTCAAAAAAAATTGGGGGTCTTATATTACACCCCAACTTTTGACAGTACGTCAAAATACTAAATATTGAGGGAGATATTAATATTTAAGTGGTTAAGTTATATTTAATTAATTAAAGGGATATTATAAAGTTATATTTTAACTTTATAAAAGTGAGCCACTTAAATTTTAATAAATTGAGATTAAATGCTATTCAAAACGGTACACCCAAGTTGAGTAATTAATTAAAAGGGGTATCAAACATTAAAATACATTTTTAAATGTATTTAAATGATCTCATTGGAAATTGTACCTCTTGGAGAGATTATAAGAAGCAAAGAGCAAGTCGACCTCTTTCATCTTTTGAGTATTTGACATCGTTTCTTTTGGATTCTCCGAAGTTTGTGCCTGCGACAAGGATTTCAGCATTTTTCCACCATTGGAGAACGACAATTCTTCAGTGTTCTACAATCTTGAATTTGTGAAAGACCAGCTGAATCATTGCTACAGTGAGGGCTTCATTTTGGAGTCCATTTGTGCTTGCAACATATTTACTATTCAGTTATTTAGCAGTTTTCAATAAGGAAAGGGCATACTAGTTTGAGGCGCCTTCATTTAGCAGTTGTTGACACCAAATAAGCTGGTCGTACACTATTTATTGTTGGCCATACTTCTTCATAGGGCTACAGGCATCTTCTGGCTGAGGCATGTGAGCTGGAGGTTGAAACGCCTCCCTTTCCTGGCATCTGGTTGCTTCATCATGGACGCCTAGCACTATCAGGTCATTTGATCTAGTTTCGAGTATGGAGAAATCAGTATCTGGAGTTGGGCGATTTGATTTGTCAGTTTTTTGTATTGCCTGGCTTGTTCCAGAAGTTTCTTTATTTAATTAAGTTGAGGATCTCCGACTATGTTTGTTGAATAAGATTTACTTTTAGCAATTGCTAGTGACGTAATAAAATTGCAGTTACTCCATAGTTACTTGTTTATTCAGTTTAGTATTATTTCTTGCCTAGCAACTTCTTTATTATTTGTCAAAAATCCATCAAAACAAGCGAAAACGCAAAAAACAATGCCATTTTAGCATCAGAGGCAGAGTTAGAACCAACAGGGTTCTTCACATTCCCCCAAACCCCCACCAAACTCATTTGATTCATTTTGTAGCTATACTTTGCATAAAGTTTATATTTTTTCAAAAAATTATGTTTTTTTCAAACATTTAAGTGTTTTCTAAATTGTCAAGTTTTTGACTGAGTTTTGCCGAGTACTCTCCGAGTGAATTTTTTTGGCTTGCCAAGTACTCTTCGAGTTCAGGTTTGCGAATGTGGAGATAGTTCGATGATGACTTTGGCTGTAGCCAAAACTGTGACATTTTCAGCTGGGGTAGAAAACATCATTGCTTCTTGTTTTCATCATGTTGACGGTCCCAAGTGTCCAAATCACTAGGTGACCTTTAGTACTTGTTTTGATCTACTGAATTGTGTGCAACAGTCTGATATTTGCCTTAAAAAGGGAGTCTCATTGTTACCTAACTATTCTCCAACAATAGAAAAATGAAAATAAGTTTCAACTTATTTAATGAGTAAAGGCATACATATTAATTAGAGCATTAATAAATATAAGGGGCAGCAATAATTATCGCTTGAGTAATATGAATATCAAAATAATGAAATTTATAACATTGACAAGAGATGATAAATTAACACAGAGAACATTTGAATTATAATGCAATGGAATAATACATATCTTTAAGAGTTTTTGGAAATCTGCTATCTCACACAGAGATGGGGTTACAGGTCCCGATTTTTCCTGACACAAACACCCTCGAAGGAACCGGTTCTTGCACAAAACCAAACCTGCCTTCACGGCATAAACACAACCCTGGCCAGGACACTCTCGGGTGTGCACTGTACCTCGAGTTGGACACGCTGTATGCCCCTTCTCCAAATGTTTAAATGCCAGCCAGGACCCAAACCTTCACTCTTGTGTGCCCTCTAAATTTCCGTATTGCTTTTTCCTTCGCTTTTCTCTTTTCTTCTTGAATGTTCTCCCTTGAGTTTTCTCCATCCATGTCTTTCCCAAGTCTCACATGAATGATTTATATATCCGTTAAAGGGGTGATTTCCAAACCATCACACCCTTTCACAAAGGTTGCATTTTGTTGTACCCCAAATTAAATTTTTTTGCTACACTTAAACATTTTGAAGATATAAGCTAAAAACCTTGTCAAAACTGTCAAAATGGTCAAAGTTTGGGTTTGCATGCCTTGCATGAGGGGTAAAAACTCAAAATTCCCCAAATCTGACGATCTGGGTGTGCTCAAAGCGACCTAATCTACAAAACCCAGATCTCAATTTTTCATCCCTACTTTTTAGGAAAATTGCTATTTTTAGAAATTTTCTAAAAATAGTAACTTTTTCTGGGTTTCTTTCGAAACGGATACTGGCAAATTTTTTTAAAAATAGAAAGTTCGTCCACCACGGCTCAAACTAGTTTTGATTGGCTCAAAATACTTCCACATCAGACAGGTGTAGTCAGAATCTCAAAAAGATCAGTTTCGCCCTAGTGGGTCTATTCTGCTTTTTCAGAAGCATTTCAGGAGCTCTGAAGTCATCAATGGAGGTCAGTCAGCTGCCAGGTGCCAGATCCAACACGCAAGCACATAGCAGAAGATGGGATGGCGAACATGCACGAAGAACGAAGAATGAAGGTGAAAACTATGAAAATTTGACTAAGTCTGCTTGACATGGGCGCCCCAGAAGGAGATAGGTGCCCACCTTTTTAGCGCATCAAATGAGAAAATTAGGGCTTGACCTCTCAGTCAAAGTTGTTTTGAATCCTCTCAGCTCTGCAACGAGTCCGGTTGCGCAGTCATCGGATCATCCAGTCGCCCAAGATTCAAGATCAAATAGAGGAGTTTCAAACAGAATGCAGAAAGCAAATCATGAAAAGTCACTGAAAATTGTCTAAGTTTAGGAACTTTGGGCGCCCCAGGTGCCCAGGGGCGCCCCGCTTTTTGAGGGACCTAATCCAACAATTAGAGTTTGCTAATGCGCTCAATCTCTTCGTAATTCAGTCAGCTTCGCAACGGATATCTCCATCAGAGCATCCGACGTGTCATTCTCCGGCAAATCCGGATCAGAGTTGAAGGTACAAAATGAAGGTTTGAATCTGAAGATAAAATCTAATGAAAATTTTCTAAGTCTGGAGCAAATGGGCGCCCCTGAAGGAGAAAGGCGCCCAAGTTTTTGAGTGTCCAAATAGATGAATTTTCCAGTAAAGCTCTAACGTGACTTCGTCAGATTTGATCAAGCTTTCCAACGAAACTGTCGGCTCGTCAATCCGAGTTGGTAGTCGTCAAATGCAAGAGGCTGAACAGAGGGTTCGACACCAGCTAAAAATCAAAAGTCAAAGGCAAAGGAGAAATATTGAGAAAATATTCTAACATTGGTGAAGTTGGGCGCCCTAGCTTGCCAGGGGCGCCCAAGCTTTTGAAGCATCAAATCCAACTTTCTGACAGAGTTCCTCCCAGGAGGCCCCTCTTGATTGCTCCTCAGCTCCGTAACGAGCTTAGTCGTCAGCCACTCCGACACCCGAATCTCCAGCTCTGACGGGATCGTCTGTAGAAGAGTTGATAAAAAAAAGAAAATATTCTAAGTCTGATCAAGATGGGCGCCCCTGGAGAAGAAGGGTGCCCAAGGTTTTGGAGCTTGAAATGATAGAATTCACCAATGCGTCCTCCAAGATCACCTCGTTGGTTTCAGTCAAGCTATCCAACGAAACAGACAGCCAGTCAATCGGATCTGTGTAGGTCCTAGAATTAGGATTTCATCAGAAGATCAAGGGAAAGGAAGAACTTGAAAATCATTAAAATGGCTAACTCTGGACAAAATGGGCGCCCCTGGAGGAAATAGGCTCCCATGAATTTGAAGGTCAAAACGAAGTTTTTCGCCAGAGACACCTCTAGAACAATCTTCTCAGAATCAGTCAGGCTACGCAATGAATCATCCAGCTCGCTTGTCGGATCAATCTGGAAGCCAGAAATTGAGGTCAAAGTAGGGGGCCAAATTGTGAAAAGTTGAAAATTCCTAAAAAATGACTAACTCTGGAGAAAGTTGGCACCCCTAGCCAAGAAGAGCGCCCAACTTACAATGCCTTAGTGAAAATTTTCAAATTTTCAAAAGTTTCAAAAATGGCAAAAGGAAGAGAATGTCCGAGTTCATCAAACCAACTGATTTTAGGGTTTTGAAGATAAAAGCAAAAGAAAGCAAACCTATTTCAAACCCTAATTCTATTTAACACCTCTCTTTCATGTAATTTTCATTATTTTTGCAGGTGACATCCAAAGGAGAAAAGTGGAGCAGCAGATTTGAAGTTATATTTCATGATTCAAGAACTCAAGTTTGCTGATTCTTCATCAAATTTTTCAGACCAACAGCATAAGGCCTTGCTTTTTCATCCAGAAGATCAAATTTTTGAAGAAGGCCAATATTTTCAATTTTCAGCCATTTGGGTCTTATCATCTCATTCTTATGAAGAATTTTTCAAGAAATTTTCTGAAGTTGCAGCAGCTGCTTTTTCTTTGCATGTCAGTGAAACCCTCAGTGTATTCAATTTTTGATCATCTGGGTCCTCTCAAAACAGTCTTTTGAAGAAAACCCATATCACATTTTTTTTAAAGAAAATTTCAAATTTTAGGGTTGGCTGCTTTTTCGATCAGCCATTAGTGTTTTTCAAATCTGATCAACTGGGTCCATTTCTAATTGCATTCTGAACAAAACCCAGGTGCCGGCTTTTTTTGTGAAAAATTGAAGAAATTAGGGTTTGTTGCTTTTTCAGTCTAAATTCAAAATTTTCAAAAACGGACGATCTGGTTTGTCTTGCAACGAAATTCTGAGCAAAACCCATATCTCAAATTTTTTTTCAAAAATTTGTCCGTTGGAAGAAGAAAAACCAGTGTTCTAAAAATAGAAAGTTGCTCAAAATTTGTTTGAACCTAGGCGAGTTTACAGTCATTCTTCAAGGTTTTCGAAATGGAATACACTCCCAGTGATTTCAAGACCAAATCAGCTCTCTACCACGATTTCATCAAAACAGCTGAGACGGACTTGCATCACATCAAGCCGGTGTTTGATCTACACGCTTTGGAGAGCGCAGGCAACACTACCATCAGAAATTTGGGACACTCTAGTCTCCTCGCAGCAATGTCTATTCCTATATCAGTTCAAAGTCTCAAGTTTGTAATCACTTGCATCAAGCATTACAATCCGGCTACAAGGGAGATTCAATCAGTTGATGGCAGATTGATATGCAGTTTGAAGCCTGATATGATTGAGAAATGTTTCTCCATTCCCCCTTGGGCTGAAAGTGTCACTATCTCAAAGGGCGAATGTGAGAGGATGTGGGAAATGCACAAGGAAAAGTATAGCAAGAAGATTGCTCAAAGGTGGATGAAGGAGAAACATAAGACTTTGCCTAAGAACATCGGGCGAGGCGAGTTCAAAGATGAGATTGCTATCATAATCACCTTGCTCAACAGGGTAACTGGATCAGAAGATGCTACCAAGTTTCAGCCTTGGATGTTCTACGCTATACCCCATATCATGAAGAAGACTGAATTCTATGATTGGCCCACCTTGATCAGTGACAGCCTCCATCAACAAATAACAGAGTATTTCCAAATTCATAAATTCCATATGGTTTCTTACCTAGTCTACCTAGTGGCCTACCAAGGTCAATTCAGAGGGTTGAACACCGAGGGATCATTGAGCGTACAACATATCTACAACTATTACTCTCAGTTGGAATTCACGAAGTCACTGCATCACTACCTGATGTACACAGTACGGGACCTGGACAATGAATTGCACGTCCGTATCTCTTCAGTCGCCAGGGAAGTGATGGCGGAGTGGGCAGATTGGTTCATACAATTTCCTACTTTCACCTATCTCAGAGTCTATGGCTTTTCCGGTGCTCCACTCATGTTACCAAGGTATCCATCAGACAAAGTTGTCTTCATGGAGTTCTTAAGGCAGGCACATGATGTCCACGCGTTCTTGAGGAATAGAAAGAAACCCGCCCTCAATTTTCCATTGGGACTGGGAATCTATACATGCAGGACAACAGCAGATGCTAAAATCATGGGAGATGAGTTAGATAAACTTGGTCTCAAGCCTTACAACGAGATACGATCATATGATCCTCATGGCGTCTACATTGGCCGACTTGAGAAAAACTATGCTCACATATCCGCCCTTGAATTTTTGGGCCAATTGTACAAATGAGTTCGAGGTGCGGAGGAGCAGTTACAGTAGGCTCACTCTTCACCAGATAAAAGATTGCCTATCAGAGGATATCGAAGGATTGTCAGATAATGATGAGGATGTGTTACTCCCAATGTATGCCTGGAAGAGAATTGAAGATCAGCCCCTTCCTCAAGTCAATTGGGCTAATAAGGAATCCCTCTCAGTCGAAGAAAGGACAAGGAAAGTCCTCGAACACAACAAAGTCTTCCTAGTTCTCAAAAGGAAGAAGTCCATACCAACAACAGAGCCGCCAAGGGTACAGTCATCACTTCCCTCCTCTTCCAGAGCACAATCAAAAGGGAAAGGCGTAAGTCAGTCTCAAGATGGTGTGAAGGGCAGCAGGTCAACCAAAAATGTAAGGAGGCTAGATTTCTCATGTATAGTCATATAGGAGCCATCAACGGTTGAAGCAGAAGCTCCTCCAGAAGAGCCTATACCTCAGAAGGAGACCGAAGAAGCGCCCTTAGCACACGATTCTATACCACTGACAGGGTCTTCACCAAACCATATTGACCTAGATATTGAAGATGATGAAGAAATTACAATTGTACCTCCTAAGGAAGTTAATAAAGACGCTACCGTGTCTTGGCTTGAGAGCTCCTTGGGAAGGGTAAGAAGAAGACCTTCATATCAGGTGAATTTTGATGACCTTGATAACATCTATCAAGAACCTCCTAAGAAGAAAGCAAAGAAGAAAGTTCATTATGAGAGGAATCCTGATGGTGAGGTGATCATGGAGACTAGCTTACCTCCTGAACATAAGAACAGAGATGAAGTGGATATGGAGGACTTCGTGATGGTTAAGGCTAACCTTGGTAAAAACACCAGACATGCAAATGTCAGTCTATGTAAATTTGTGTTTGAAAGCCTTAAGGAAAGAGTGCTCAAGGATGGGGAAGACAAAACAGCCCTCAAGGCTGAAATACAGTAGCTCAGGCTTTATATTTCTAACCTCGTCCATGGCTCATCGCAGGCAACCCAACTGCTGCCCTAGGTTTTAGATACGCCAGCTGATCATCATCAGTTGAGACAACTGATTATTTGTGGGAAGGAAACTCAAGAGTGGATTGAGAGCTTCATTGTCAGAGGAAAAGAGATCTTGGCACGGATATTTCAGTTGAGAGAAAACGCTCATGAGCTACGTCAAGGTATCCAAGGGCTTGAACAATCAGTGGTTGAAGTAAAACCAAGGCATGAGATCATCATTGCAGATTTAGATACAGCCTATGGTTCAACGGCTTCAAAAGAACACAAGAGGCAGATCCTTGCTTGGAGAGAGCGTCATGTCTTCAAGGTTAAAACCTACGAGAGGATATCCGAGGAGTTTATTGCCTACAGACAAAGGGTGATTGAAGCTCTTCTTTTCATCCAAGAGTTTTTCATTGAGATTCCTTCTCGATACAGTCTTGAAGATGGCTCCTATGTCGGAGTCAATGAAGTGCAAAATCAATTTCAGAATGTTGTTCGCGGCTGTGATGGCAGCAATTTAGTTGGCGGGAGAATGAGTCATATTTCGATGATGTCAGCAAAGTTTGAGAAGGCTGAGATCAATTGCAAATGGAGAAGATATCTTGGAAAAACACAACTTTGTTATTGATGGAATAGATGCACCGGATCGGGACACAGTTTCCTGCTTTTTAGCGGATGTGATTGAGATTTGAAATGACTTTCATCTAGAAGCTTTCTTTCCGCTTTCTTTCTATTCTTGGAGCAATTCTTATCCATTCTTTGAAGAAGAGAAAGAAGATAAATTGTAATCTGGTACTGCCAAAACTGGGCATGAACTCATGACTTCTGTAAGCTTCTCAAAAGCTAATTGAGCTTCTTTTGTCCATGAAAAAGCTCCTTTCTTGGTTAAGTCCGTTAGAGGGGAAGTTAACTTTGAAAAACCCCTAACAAATCTGCGATAGTAGCTACAAAGACCTAGGAAACCCCTAAGGTGTGTAAGGGTTCTAGGTTTGGGCCAACTCTTAATGGCTTCTATTTTTTCTTCATCAAGTCTTACTCCTTCCACACTAATCTTATGGCCAAGATAACAAAATTTCTTTCATCCCAATTTCGCATTTGGACATTTTAGCAACCAAGGAGTTTTGTTCAAGTATTCCCAATACTTCATCTATGTGCCTTAAATGTTCCTCCCATGAATTGTTGTAGATCAAGATGTCATCAAAAAATACAAGTAGGAATTTCCTCAATTGTCCCCTAAAAATATGATTCATACACGACTGGAAAGTAGCCGAGGCATTAGTGAGGCCAAAAGGAAGGACTAAAAACTCAAAATGCCCAAAATGACATCTAAAAGTTGTTTTGTGAACATCTTCTGCTATTACCCTTATTTGATGGTATCCCGAACGAAGATCTATTTTTGAAAAATATACTACACCATGAAGTTCATCTATCAATTCATCAACCCTCGGGATAGGATACCGATTCTTGATGGTTTTTTTATTAAGTGCCCAATAATATATGCACATTCTCATTGTGCCATCTTTTTTCTTCACGAGCATGACTGATGAAGCAAAGGGGCTAGAGCTAGGCTGGATGTGCCCCATTTCCAATAATTCTTTTATGGCCTTTTCGATTTCCTCCTTATACCCTCTGGGGTGACGGTAAGGTGTGGTAATAACGGGTCTCGCTCCTTCCTCGAGTTCTATAGTATGCTCAAATCCTCTCTTTGGAGGTAACCCAGGAGGAATATATTCGAACACCCTCTTGTGACTTGTAAGGATAGGCCTGATATCGATGTGAATGGTCTTTCCTTGAGAGGCAGACTTATCAAGTATCATACATTGTGCTGCCCATTCACCTTGCCCTTTTCTAGATATAATGCAAACTGAAAAAAATTAGGATCATGGTAAAGTTATTGTCAACAATCATTTCTTATCATAATTGATATCAATCTTACCTTACAATTTTCTCCATTTTCTTGGATGAAACCATCCTTGGTGATCCATCAGCTAATCCTTTGAGGAGGACCTCTTCCCCATTGCGTGTAAAGCATAGTTCTAGCTTTGGGAGGTCTAGAGAGAACCACCCCAAGGAGCGTATCCAAGGGGTGCCAAGTATCATGTTTGTATCTCCCAGGTTGACCACGTAGAAGTCTTCTTTAGTGGGGTGTTTCCCCAAGATTATGTCCAGCTGGGGGATCTTTTGGTTGCAGGAAGTGGTGGAACCATCAGCTAGGGCAACTTGAAAACCTTTAAATTCTTGAGTTCCAAGTTTCAGCCTGGATGCTAGGCTTTGGTCAATGAAATTGTGGGTTGCCCCACTATCCATAAGAGCAACTACCCTTTTTCCCTAGATTACACTCTTAATTCGAAAAGGGTGATGCTTTGAGGCTCTTCAAATAGCTGCCAAAGTTCCCTTTTCTTCGTCATTGTACCTTATCTTTTTGTTAGGTCTTTCTTGTTCTCCTTCCCTTGATCTTGTTTGGTTTTCCCAATCTTCATCATCGGATAGGGCTCCCATGTTGTGGGCTTGACTTCTTTTCCCACACTTATGCCCTTTATACCATTTTTCTTTGCATTTAAAGCACAAACCTTCTTTTATGAGTCTCTCTCTTTCTTCCTCAAATTTCTCCCTTCGGCACACATGTCCTTGTTACCATTTCTGATTGCAAGTATAGCATAGGTTCTTTCTATGTAGTTCTTCTTTCTTGTCATTTGAGAGGTTCCTCTTATGCTTATCTTTCTTGTAAGAGAAAGGCTTTGATGATTTTTCATGGGTGGGTGTATCTTCTAATGTGAGTGCTTTATCAATGGCATCATCAAGAGAGCTGGGTCTTAAGGCACTCACTAATCTTCTAATGGATTCTTTTAACCCTTCAACAAAAAGGTAGGTAAGGCGGTCTTCATCAAGCCCCTTTACCCTTACGGAAATTTGTTGGAACTCAGAAATGTAATCTTCAACGGATCCTCGCTGCCTTAGGAGGGTCAATTCTTTGAAGTCCTTTTGAGGGTGCTTCCTATCAAATCTTTTAATAAGTTTTTGAGTGAACTCCTCATATGAAATTTTATTGTCATGACCTTGTGTGAGAGTGCCATGGAGTCACCATTCGTGGGCCAACCCTTCAAGATGTAATATAGCAAATTGCACCGCATCTTCTTCAGTCACGGGACTTAGATTTAGATAGGTATTTAGCTTTTGTATCCAAGAGTAGGCTGAGATCTTGTTTGACCCATCAAAGTTTGGTAGATTTAATTTATTAACCTTTTGTTTAAGGTCGTTACTTGATGATCTACCCTCCCTTTGGGGGGTTTCTAGCTTCTTGGCCTCTAAGAAATTTCTAAAAGATATGATTTCTCGTATGTCTGGATCTAATCTTGCATAAGCTGCAACTGTATCCTCCGCATTTTGTAAGGGGGGATTGTTTTCTCATTCCATTAAGGTCTCTTTTCCGGGTAGGAAATTTGGTCTTTGAATCCTTGGGTTCGAGGAAGCATTGTTATTATTATTATTTTCAGAATGGTTTGAGTTTGTATCCCTACCATTTGAACTGTTCTTCTTGAGGTTATTCATGGTGACATTCATATCTTGCAAGGCTTGAAGTAAGGCTTGGCTTGTTTTTTCGTTTTGCTCTATTAGTGCTTGTGTTTTTCGTTCATTGTTTTCCATGAATGTTCTAAGCTCATTCCCTAATTGTTCACCCATAATGTCAGCAGTCTTAGGGTTTCTTCTGTGGTAGACTTGCATGTACTAATCCCCACAAGGTGGCAGGAAGGATGCCTTGATACCAATTGTAATGTTCCCCTTTTACGAGGCTTCAGAAATAACCTAAAAATACCAATATGTTTCATGAAATGAGAATACCAATAATTTTAAACATTAATTTAATATAATGAAGCAACATTAAGATATTTCTTTTAGCTATTGCCATTATGAAATATATGCAATTTACACACACAATTTGTAGTTTGTTTGATAAAATTAAATGAATGTAGTACACCCCGAAATTATTACTTCTTTGCTCCCAAATTCATAAACGAAGCGGAAATGGAACACACACAAGGATGCCCTTAGCGCCTCCCTTCTCAGCCCGAGAGCGGCCAACAAACACCCGTTGTAATGACCCCCTCGGCCCCCAATGGCAGACCGCAGTCATCCAAGGAGGGTGGCCTACCTCGAAGGGATCCTAGTCTCTGCTCTCCTCCATGTGTGTCCAATCCCCCTCCCTTATGATTTGACAGAGAAAGTTCATAATTTGGTAATGTATCAGTACAGTGCTATGTTTAATGTCTATTCCCAATAGTAAAGGTTTGATATACATTGCTATGCTATTCCTAAGATTATTATTTTGTATAAAGAATCGATGTATATTGCTATGCTCTGCTAATGACATGCTTCTAACATTATTTTATGCAAGTAATTGACATATAGATGACCTGTACATACCCGATGGGCTACTCAACACAATACTGTTCTCACAGACTTGTGATTCGCTGCTTTTTGCAATAGATATGACGTCCACAGAGCAAACGTGTGCAAGCTCTCTCTCCACTCCACGCCCTACAATCTGTAACAATCACACATTAAATAGTGAGTGAGGAATAACACCAAGCAGTGCGTCTTTCCCGTCTGAAGAGGTGCGACTATTTGGAGATCCGCCATTGTTTCTCAGAGGTGCGATTTGGAGGCTGTTCTTAGGGTTGCGTCTCATGAAAATGCCGTCCATAAAATAAACAAAGCTATTTTAATATAAATCATTTTGCAATACTTTTCTTTTAATTTAGTTCTAATATATACAGAGTTTCATGAATTCGTTTATTTATAAATACATTTAAATAAAGAATATTAAGTTCAATTATTATTATTATTATAAAGAATATTTAAATAAACAATTCATTATAAACTTTGAAATAATAAATAACTTATTTGGAGATATATATATCTGATTTAGGAAACACCAAGATGGATATAAGTAATATATAAGTAATATATATATATATATTATTTTGCAAGTGTGATTGTACAATGGAGAGAAGACGGTTATGACAATGGCTGAAATAATAGGCTCCTTATCCGGGGCCTTGTCATCTAATCCTTCTTTTTCCACTGAGTAGTGATGCGGGGAAACCTCTTTCCACCAAGTTGCTTGAGTAACATTCTTGTGTTTGGGACACTACTCAACCATATGACCAGTGTTAAAGCAATTGCTACATCAGAATGGTAAACCTTCGTAATCCAACAACTGTTCCCATTCCCCACCAAAATACTTCATGGATACAACCGTCGGGAGATCTTTTCTAATATCCATTTCCACCAGTATACGTGCATAAGTAGTGTGCAGAAATTTAAAGAGCCCTCATCAAAACCTAGAAATTTTCCCAAAGTGTTACTAATGACTTCGAAGCACGATTCAAACCAGAAGTGTAGAGGAAAATTTGGCAGCCTTACCCAAAGGATTCAATATTTGGATTGAAAGCTAGGTGCCATGGTTTCAACATAAGCAAATGTTTGTCCTCCCAGCTCCATTGATAATCACACATAACAGTGTTCCTGTCATTCACATTGTCAAACACTACTGTTGTGACCTTTTCACACATCGCCCCATCCAAGATGGGGACCCCTAATTTTTGCTCCATTATGGTCTTTTGGCTTTGGTTTTGTCTCTCTCCCTCTCTTTTTGTTGTCTACCTTTCCAGGGATAGGTCCGCCATTGAGCCTAAACATGAAATTTGGCCAAGTCTGTAGAATTAGGGTTTGTACTTTTCTGGTCAATCCAAAATCAAATGAAGTGAATAAATTGAAAATTGAGACTAACGTTGCTGTCAGTATGCTTCCATTAGACTCTCAGCTGAATTTCATCAGATTCTGACTACTTACTATTTTTAGTAAGTGTCCAATTCCGAACATTCCTTCAGCATTTTCGAAGTTTTAACAGTCACGCGGCATCCAGAACACATCAAGCTGCTCACTGGCAAAATTTGAGCTGAAACAGACAACTTACTATTTTTAGCAATTCAACTTGCAGAGCAGATTTCAGGGTTTATATGCAGAGTTTTTTCTTTGCATGTTTGAGGATTCCTTCTGGGTTTTCTGAGACCTTCGCGATGGTATAACATGCAAAGCAAGATGGTGACTTTCAGAGTTCAGCCTTCATAGGCTATTTTTAGGGTTTGCATGTCAGGGTTTTCTTTGCATGTCTGATGATTCCTTGTGGGTTTTTCGAGAGCTTCGCGATGATGTGACATGCAAAGCGAGATAGTCACTCCTTCAGCAACTTGCTATTTTTGGCAGATGCATTCCGGCAACCGCCTCCCAGCACTTCAGAATCACAAACTGATCGCAATGCAACAAAAATGAGGACAAACAGAGGTCGTTTGATATGCATGCAAGGCCAATTTGGGTTTCCAGCTTCGGGACCCAAAAAGAGGGGTAAAAAGTCGGAATTTTCGAAAACCAGTGTAAACCACTGCAATCAGCATCTTTCAAGCTATCTGCTGGTAAAATTTGAAGGCAAACGGAGCACTTACTATTTATAGTAAGTCATTTCAAAAACGGGCTAAAAATAGCAAGTCAGCAGCAGGCGCCGATGTCAGCAGGCAAGTCATGTGGTGAGGAGCACGTCATTCGAATTTCAAATCAAACGGAGTTGCAGAGATTCAAAAATCAAGCACTTACTATTTTTAGCAGGCATGTGCAGAAGAATTAGGGTTTCCTAAAATCAAGGGCAAAACACGACAGCCAGGCAGAAGCAACGTCCAGTCACGATCAATACCCTTCAAGCAATCGACACGCAAAATTTGAAGGCATTCTGAGCAATTGCTATTTTTAGTAAGTTGCTAAAAATAGCAGGTGCAGGCAGGCATCAGGCCCCCGATAGCTCAATCACATCCCAAGAGTCAACACAAAGCAAAATCAGGCTCTTCAGAGTCAAAAGTCAATCCAAAGCACAAAATCTGGGGAACTTTCTAAAAATAGAAAGTTGGGGCAAGCTAGGGTTAGCATGAACGAATCACTCTAAATTTGACATATGGCATGAAATCTACTAAATCTGATAAAATTTGGAGTCCAGCCAGTAAGGAACGCCATTAAAGCTTGAAGGTGACTCAGAATTTCCTAAGCGTTTGAAAATTGAAAGTTGACCCTTGCAAATGCGCCCATGAAGGAGAAGATTGGATCTTAAAAGTTTCTAAGTATGAGACTTATCCTTCACCACCCTCCATATGCGCCTAGCTTGCTTGATCAAGATAAGTGGAAATATTCTAAGGCATAAACATTCTTCACATCATGTCATATGCGCCCACCTCTCAAAGAAGGAGAAGTCAACAAGTCAAAGGTATTTCATCCTTCATCACATGCAATATGCGCCAAAACTAAAGGCATGCAAGGTTAGAAAAGGACAAACGTATACATGCAAAGGCATATAAGGACAAAAGTATACATGCAAAGATGCAAGATGAGGACAAATGAAAAGATTCTTGGACAAGACTTAAGTCCACCTTGATATCTAAAATGCGCCCATGCTTGGAAGAATCTAAGAAGTCAAAGCTAGGCGTTGAAAAGTTTATTCCACCTCCCATGCTTAAATGCGCCCAAGTGAGGGCATGTGAAGACAAAGGAAGGGAGGTCAAAAGTCACAAGGTGGCATTGGAATTACTTAATCCTCCTCTCCCTCTCAAATGCGCCCATGCAAAGTCAAAAGGTCAAGGGTGTTTGGATGTGTTTCATCCTTCACCATGTGCCAAATGGGCCCAAGATAGACAAGAGTGGCATTGAATATTTTATCCTTCATAAAGTGTGATATGCGCCCAAGTTGAAGTAAGTAAAAGGTGAATAAAGAGTGTGAGGGTAAAATTAAAAGATTAATGTTGCCTAGGCTTTGGAAGTAAAGTCTCCTTGCAGGTGTGAAATGTGCCTAAGGTAAGGTGAATGGGAGTTGACAAGTGAAGGTGCTGGAGTTTTTCTTCCACATATGCTAATTGCGCCCAAAGTTCATGATGTTAAAAGATAAAATAACTAAGGCGTTGGAAATTGCCATGTGATAAATAAAATATGTTGGGCGTTGGAATTAAATATCCTCCATGATATGTGCCTTCAAGACAATTTTTCTAAGTGAGTTAAAAAAAAAAAAAATTTCCTCACAGACAAGATGATTGAAGTTGAAGAAAATTTTCTTAGGCACAAGGAATTTCTTCCTTAGGAAAATCACGCCTGGACTTGGAAATGTGAAATTTTTCAGAAGCACGAATGAAGTTGCAAGTGGAAAAGTCAGTGAGTGCCTGCTTCGCGAGGTGGATAAAATATTTTCAAGTCAGAGCAACAAGAAATGTTCACAGATGTGAAAAACGGGATTAAATTTGTTAAAAGTTATTTTTCCAAGGTTCAAAATTCAAGAAAAATTAAATGAACCCGTTCATTGTATACCCATGAATTCGACGCATTCTGAACAAAATTCTCTTCTGGGTATTGAAGATCTTCGACAAGGAGTGGATTTCAAGGTCCTCTGCACTTCGCCAAGGCATTTAAGATGGAGAATTTGATTGGCGCTTGAACAATAAATTTTCCTAAGGCAAGGGATAAAATGTGTTAAAAATGCCTTGGGAGATGAATTTGAAAATGATCGCCTAGATAATTTTTGATCAAATTCTTGATGAAAGGATTTTTTTTCTTGAGTCTGAGTTGGATGAAATATCAGAGTGAAGTATGCCCAGGCAGAATGCAAGATGGGTTGGAAATTTGGCTAGTGAAGACGATGAACGCTTGGAAGTTAGAGCATGAAAATCCTGGTAAGTAAGTTGAATTTATATTATGAAGTGTTCTAATGCTCTTCTCCTTGCTTGTTTTGTAGGAGGAACGTCGAGACCAAGCGGTGATGACTTAAAGTGATGAAGAAAGTAATCCAAGATGACATTTCAACCTCGAAGGAAGAAAAGCTGCAAAAAGTGGCTAAGTGTTGAGACTTAGTATGTGCCTAGCTCAAGTAACAAAGAGGAAGTTGAAGAACAACGCCAGGAAGAAAATCAAGAACAATGTGAATGCGTTTCAAGGCTGGAATCTTCTAGAAGGATGATGGACATTAATGGCTCATTTATTACCCCACCCTCTTAGTGACGGTTTTTAGGGTGAATCTTGTTTAGGGCTGAGGTGGCACGATCTGGGCCATCCAGCCGATTGTAATCTGAGCCGTCTGTTGGACTGGGCTATCTATAAAAGGGGGAGTCCCCCTCATTTGTAATTCATTAGAATTAGAGGAGACATCAAAGAGTAGAGGAGGGATTGATAGTATAATTGTAGCTTAGCTTAGCATAGTGTGGAGGAGAAGGAAAGTTTTCCTTTGAAAACTTTTGTAAGAGATTGTTGTGTAAAACTTTCATAATAGAAGATCTTTTCATTGATGGTGGAATTCGTCTTTGTTATGGATAGCTAGCAAGGTTTCTTCATCCCTTCAATTCCAAGTAGCGTAAAGTAGCATAAAATAGTTTAAGAATAGCATTTCCATTTCATGCAAGTAGATATTAGTTGTGGGTTTGTGGTGTTAATCAAAGCAACTTCGTTTCATTCCATACCACTAGCAGCTTGCTGACAGCAAGTTTGCCTTGCATGGTCTACTGGAGCATTTCATAAACTTAACTTCAGTTGTAGCTCATGCCTTGGTATGCGTCGTTTTGATGGTATCTTGGTGTCGAATTGTAACTTGAAAATTTCTTGCTATCCCCTTGAAGATTGCACCAACTTTGTGTAAGCTATCGAGCGTGAGGCAGAGCAGAGTTTGGTTGAAGTTGTTGAGATTGATCCCACGTCCCGTCTTAGAGTAGAATATAGAATCTTCTTACCCTTACACTCATTTACTTTCCGTTCATCTTTGGTTAGTTTTAGGAAAACGTACTTATTGCCAAATCATCCAAATTACATGAAATCCCTTAATCCACAGTCTGTTGTTAGCTGTCGAACAATTGTGTAAGTCCCCTTGAAATACTAGCAAAATCACATCGAGCCAACTGAGGGTATTCTGTTGCATGAAGGAACCTTGGAGTTAAATGTATGATCTATCTCGCAATCTTAGCATGTAGGAAACTTTGTTCAAGAGAGGATAGAGTATCCGTTGGGAAACTTTATTCTGTGTTGGTGCGGTCGCAAAAACCACGTCAACAACTACCACAAAAAACCCTTTGGCATTAGGGTAAATTTGAACATCTCCTTCCAATACCGGACGCCATGTATCAGTGATCCAACGGTGCAGATCTTCAAGGCATGGCCAAAAACCTCGAAATCTGCCTATTAACCCCAGCTCTGCAATATATTTTGCATTCTCAGCCACTTCGTTTGCAATGTCACCGTCCAGGGAAATAGTGGGCTTAGCTCCAACACATCTCATAGGTTTTATCTCCCTGGCCACTCTTGTGGCCTTTGCATCCATCCTCCAGCTTTTTGAAACCACCCCTTGCTCCTCTTGAGACCCCTTTTGCACAAAAATTCGGCCACAAAACCTCCTTCGCTGATTTTTGATGGCGCCATGTGTTCACTTCGGCACCACCACAAAATGATCCCCACCTGTTTGTGAGAAACGTTGCCCAGATTTCACCACCTCTTTGAATGGATGACGCCAAGTATCAACAACACTAACAGAGCCAGGAAACTTCTGCCCTTCCACCCACATGAAACCCTAGCTACGACGATTGAGGCCGAAGGCAAAGACGACATCATGCTTCTAACGCCTATGTGTCTCAAGGGTCTTTTTGCATGGAATAAAATTGCATATTTTCTAAAGCTATCTATAACTACAAACAAATAGCCATTCCTCTTCTTTGGCATGTGCAACCTTCCTACAAAGTTCATATATATATTTTCCCATGAACTAGAATGAACTAATAGTGGCATATACGTACGTCCAACTTCCTATTATTTGGCTTGCTTGTGCTACACAACACACACACCCTAATGAACTTTGAAACATCATTTTGCATATCTAGCTAATTATCGTATCTTTGTAGATTTACAACCATTGTTGTAATCATAGAGTAACTTGCAATCTTTGAAGTATAAGCCCTTCTCAACACTTGAATCCTCTCCTATTTAGGAACACTTGCCTAGTTTGTAGAAAGAAAGAAAGAAGTAAATTAAAATTATATTATTGTTCATAAATAATCGAAAAATAGTTTGAAGGGACTAGAACATACAATTGGTCCCATTGCAAAGGACTAGGGCAAACGAGGCTTGAGACATGAAGCAAAATTGAAAAATTTAAGATTGAAAATAAAATACACACATGGGGGTTAACCTAAAAAGAGTGACCCCCAAACAAGTACAATTATAAAAAGATAAGTGGAGGGAGGACCCCTTGAAATAGTGGAAATAGATGAAGACAACTGATCTAGGTGGATATGTTCACCAAAAAAATTGATTGTTCCAAATGCTCGAGAAAACTGTGCTATGTTGAAGTGCTTGTTGAGACGATTCCAACACCACTTGAATTGTGTCAAATGCAGTTCGTATGCAAAAGTTATGGCCGATCAAAGTTTGCAAGAAAAAAAGGTTGACCAGGATAGTACGGATGCTAACGTCAGCATGCTGATGTGGCATGACATGTGGTAGGTGACGTGGCAGGACCAAATGATGTGGTGGTTGATAGCATAGAATCGGACAACGACCTATTTAAATTAGTGAAGAAGCCCAAATTTGTAAGGTTTTTAAAAGGGTTTCAAAGATTTAAAAGGGTATTGAAGGCTTAATAAAGAATAATGAAGGGGTCCGGGTGAATATAAACCCCATATTAAAGATTTTAATTTCAAATTAGGAGATAAGGGAATATATGGGGAAAATATGTTTATTAACCCCCATATAGAATATTAAATTGTATTTAAGGGGGCGGGCGGGCGGGTTTGGCTTGTGAGGATATGGGAAGTTATGTAAAATTTCGTATAAAGTAATCTAACTCTGTACAAATACTTTTTAGGAGGCTTATAGCCAAATTGTTTGTACTTTCAGGAGAGGATTTTTAAAACTTCAATAGCAACCAAGAAGACTATGTAAAGGCTTCATGCCAGATAGAAGGTGCCTCGTGATGTAATTGAGCATGTTGGAGCATTATCAAGGATTGGTCACTCTTTGGAGAGGGACCCAAAAATGTAGCCAATTTTGGTGAACTTCATTAACAATTTGTTGTCTTTTTGTTTTCTCTTATGTTTTCATATTCCTATTGTTTTAATCATTGTTACTGTTTTTTTTTTTAAAGCATTTAAAATTAAGCTTAAGACATTAAATTCCATTTACATAAATTGACATTCACTAAGCAACGGTCATAGATCCTATTAGATCAAGTTGGTATCAGAACTTTGTTTGACTAGTGATTACAAAAGTGGATGTTAACGCAATCCAAGAGCCTGCGAGGTGAATGCACGCTTGTGGAGATTAATCCTAAGATTGGTAAACGAAGAACTGTTGCACCACCAAAGATGGAAGAGACAAAAGCTGGAAAAAGTTTTGAGCTCGATGAGAAAAGTTTTCAATGAGCTTTTCTCGACATGAAGGCTATGGTGGAAGAGCTCTATCAAGAAAAGCAAGAACGGAAGAAGTGCGAAAAAGAAGGATCGTCGAAGCGAGAAAAGCGTGAGGATGATGAAGATCGGAAGGACAAAGGGAAACGAGAAGAAGGTGATGATGAGCCTCCACAAACTCCTCCATCTCCATCTTCTCCATATTCTTCTAATTCTACTTCTTTTGCTAATCCTTTCAAAAGTGCACATAACCCTGTAATCAAATTGGATGTAAAGTTTGAATTACCTAAATATTGTGGAGAGTGAAATGCTGAGAAATTAGATGATTGTGTTCAACAAGTAGAAGTATACTGTAGGATTCAAGGTCTCTTAAATGATGCTTCCAAAATCCAATTAGCTACTCTTTGGTTGGGAGGAACTGCTCTCACCTGGTGGGAGAGTAAAACTCAAGCGGAAATTGCTCGACATGGTAGTGTCAATTTAACTTGGATGGAGTTTAATGTTGCCCTTAAAAGGCAGTTTTATCCCTTAGGCCATATGCAATAGTTAACTATGAACTGACAAACTTTTAGGCAAGGTAAAGGTCAATCTCTCCAAGACTATACTCATGAATTTAGGAAGCGGGCTATTGCACTTAATGTCCCATTATACTCCCAGGACACATTGCTCAAGTATATAGGTGGTCTTCACTCTTACTTAAGACATACCATTTTGGTTTTGAATCCTAATAATTTGGATGAAGTATGTGTACAAGCCACACATTTGGAGTCAATAGGTAAGAGTGGTTTCAATGACAATTCTGTCAAGAAGCCATCTAAGCTTGAAGGTAAACCCAAAGGAAAGGGGAAAAAAGATAGCTACAATCAAGGAGGGTGATAAGCCCACATGCTCCCATTGCAAGGAGGGGCATGATGATTCAAAGTGTTGGAATCTGCATCAGGAACTAAGGCCAAAGAAGTATTGAGGAAACAAAGGCAAACAAAAGACTATTGTTGTAGTACAACAGGATCTTGGATCTGACTCTGGGGACGAGACAAAGATTGTTGCTGTCGGGATCCAAGGTAAAGGAAAAGGTATATCTCTTTCTGCTAATACAAGTTTTTTAAATGCAAGTGCAAGTGCAAGTAAAGAATCTTCTCCACCTAAGGTTGATAGGCACAAAAATGAGTTATTTCATATTCGGGTTGTAACAAAGCATACTAAGTTTGATACTTTGTTTGATACGAGATCTCAAGTACATTTAATATATGAAGAAGTTGTAAAGAAACTTAACTTGGCTACAACACCTCATCTGAAGCCATATCCACTTGGATGGGTTTGCAATGATGCACAATTACAAGTAACAAAGCAATGTAAGTTAAGATTTGCCATCACTGCAAACTTCATAGATGAGGTAGAAGTTGATGTGGTTCCTTTAGTTATTTGTTGGCTTGTACTAGGGAGTCCTTATCTTTATGACCGAAAAGCAATCTTTTATAGGGGAGAAAAACAAATATCACCTTTTTAAGGATGGTAAATAATTCATTGTACGTGCACATAAGATTAAGACTAATCTAACATTGGTGAATACTAGTCAAATGAAGAGGTTAGTCCATGCTAGTAAGAACTTTGTATTGATGATTGTAAAAGCCAAAGAGGATGATAAATCCGAGGCATTCAAAGGGTGTGATCCAAAGCACAAAGCTGAATTGGTCAAAGTAGTTTCCGCCTATGATGATTTATTTCAGGAACCTAGTGGATTGCCACCAAAGAGAGATACAACATGAAATCTAGTTACAACAGGATGTGCCTCTTCCAAACATCGACATGTACCGTTTATCAGTTATGCAGAATGAGGAAATCAAGAAGTAGGTTTAGGAGTTGGTTGAGAAAGGAGTTATTTGTCCAAGTACCTCTCCTTGTGGTTCTTCAATTGTGTTGGTACCAAAGGACGGGTCATGTAGAATGTGCATCGACTACAGAGCCCTAAACAATATAACAATAAAGAATAGGTATCCTCTTCCCCGAATAGATGATTTACTTGATTAGTTGAAACATGCAGTTTATTTTACTAAGTTGGACTTGCGTAGTGGATATCATCAAATAAGAATTGCAGATAATGATATATGGAAAACTGCGTTTAAGACAAAACAGGGACTGTATGAGTGGTTGGTCATGCCCTTGGGCTTTGTAATGCATCGGCTACCTTTATAAGAGTCATGAATGATGTCTTTCGTCCATTCATAGATGATTTTGTCATAGTTTATTTGGAAGATATACTTGTATTTAGTCAAACTTGGGAAGAGCATGTAGAGCATGTGAGAAAAGTACTGGATGTATTGAGAAAAGAAAATTGTATGTAAAGATGTCAAAATGTGAATTTGCTAAGACATCACTAGTGTACTTAGGCTATATTGTCGGAGGTCACTTGAAAGTGGATCTTGCAAAGGCTGCAGTCATTGTAAATTGGCCAAAGCCAAGTACAGTTACAGAAGTCAGAAGTTTTCTAGGTGTAGTAAAGTATTGGAGAAAGTTCATAGCTAACTTCTCCTACATAGCATCTCCATTGTACGCACTAACAAGTGTAAAGAAATATTTTCAGTGGGGAGGTCTGCAACAAAAGACCTTCAATACTTTAAAGGAAAAGCTAAGCACTGCACCAGTTTTGGCTCTACCAGATCTACAACAACCATTTGAAATTGAAACAATGCTAGTGGATTTTCCATGGGAGCAGTACTCATGCAAGGAGGTAAACCTATTTGCTTTCATTCTGAAACTTTCACAACTGCGGTAAGTAACTATCCCACATATGATAAAGAATTGTATGCGTTAGTTCAAAGTGTAAAGAAGTGGAAACATTACCTAATGGGTAAGGAAACGATTATACACACAAATCATCAAGCACTTCAATATTTGCACTCACAATCTAAATTGCAACAAAACAGGCACTTTAGGTGGATGGGTTTTCTACAACAGTTTCATTTGGTTATAAAATATAAGAAAGGGGTTCAAAACAAAGTAGTAGATATGTTATCTAGGCCTCCTATAAATGCTACAATTATTCTTCAAAGTAGTTCAATGGCACATGAAAGTTATCAAGAACAATTTGCTAAGGACAAAGACTTTAAGGATATATATGCAATATTAATTCAAGGCAAACATGTAGAAGAGAAAGACTACTATGTGCAAGACAAATTATTGTATCATTTAAGGAAATTATGTATTCCACAAGATGAACGAGCACAGGTAATTAGAGAAGCACATACATCATTGATTGCTGGACACTTTGAGGTAAGCAAAACAATGTCACAACTACAGAAATATTGTTATTGGCCTCATATGCAAGAAATTGTGTCTAAATACGTTAGAGGATGTTTAATGTGTGCAACAAGCAAGCCTAGCAATAGGAAGTTGGGATTGTATACACCTCTACCTGTACCATCTTGTCTATGGGAGAGTGTCTCAATGAATTTTGTCGGGGGGCTACCAATGTCTAGAAAAGGGCATGATTATCTATTTGTGGTAGTGGATAGGTTCAGCAAAATGTGCATTTTGATGCCTTGTAAAAAACAGGTCATAGCTGAACTAACAACACACTTGTACTTCCAGTTTGTATGGGTTCATTTTGGGCTTCCTACTTCTGTTGTATCGGATCGAGATTCTCGATTCTTGGGGGAATTTTGGTCAGCATTGTGGGAACTCATGGACACTAGACTGAAGAAGAGTACAACTTTCTATCCGTAGATTGATGGACAAACAAAGGTAGTAAACAGGACAGTTGTGCATCTTCTCAGAGGTTATTGCATGTAGGAACCCTGCTTGTTCTAACCTCTAAAAACTAATGCTGAATTGATGAAGGTTTGTTTGTGTTTTGATGATTTGTAATTTTTTTTGTTTTTTGAGCAATATATGATTTTTTGTATTTTTTTATAAAATAATGCCAGGTAAGAATAAATGCTAGAAATGTACAAAATGCTAAGCAACAAGGAAGCTAACACTGTAAAGAAGATATCTCTTATTTAAACTATCTCAATAGATTCTATTACATAGAAATCCATACCCGAAAACCAAGAAGATTGATTTATTTAAAAAATCTGGAATTTATGACAGCCAGCTGCAAGTCTTAATAAAGTTCGATCTGCCTTCAAGAAATAGTTTCCCCACCTCATACTATGCAAAAATGCCTTTGCTGAAGAAGGCGTCCAAATGGTGAAGACAAGAACACCAAACCCTAGGCGCTTTGGTCAAGGAGCCACATGCCAGCCATAAAGGAAGAGTATGATAGTTATAGAGGATGTTGTACGGCCTGGGTAAGAGTGCCAACAAAGATACCAAATGCAGCTACAAAGAATTCTGCCCTCCACGAGAAATCCAATCTCAAAACCTTGCAGTTCTTTCACTAATATGCTCCGTTTTGCCTCCTGAGTGAAGACAAATCAATATGCAAACCTTCAATGGGTCTTTCACCACCTCAGATTGCTGAAACACAGAAGAAGTATCATTCTCCAATGCTGAAAATGGTGCTACACAGCAGAAACCCTTGGTCTCCTTCAAGAACTCCTAAAAGACAAATTTGAATGCTCATAATGGATGAGGTCGATTTGCTCATGAGCCCTTTTATACTTCTCTCAATTAGGTCGATCCCAAGAAGAGCTTTTTTAATCATTTAAATGATTCAAAGTTGTACTTTAGCCAAATAAAATAATACCTTGGAGTTGGCGTCCAAGTAATTAAATAAAAGTGGCCCCCTTTTTAATGACTCATGGACCCTTCAACATAACGAGCAAATATAACTTATATTATGCTTTTTATGATTAATTATTAATAAAGTCACCTTTATTAATAATTAAATATTATAACTCGCACAATAAACCTTATTCCTCCAAGTCAACTGAGAATTGGGATCGATACTGAAATCACCTTATATCCAGGTGCCCTGCTATATATAGTAACACTAAACTCCATTGCCAAGATGACTTACTATAAATAGTAAGTATGCCAAACTGAGCTCAAAAACCCTTGGAAAGGCCTAATCCTGAACCAAGCAAAGTCCTGGAGAGAAGTAATGTCGCCACTGACCAAGTAACTACCTCAGAAGACCCTCTATCCAAATATATTAGCCTACGAGGGTCAAAATGATAGGCTAATCTCTCTGCAATTGGAATTGGCTAAGAAGGGGACATTACTTTGCAGTAAGCATCCTAAGTTGTGGGATGAGAGTCTACATTATGTGCAGCATGCTTACAACCATGCAACACACTCTTCTACTCGAAGATCTCCTTTTGAGACTTGTTTCGATTATCTACCAAGGACACCTATGGATTTTGCTTTTGGGAAGGAAGATGTTAAAGATGGACATCATGATGCAGACAAGACCTTGAAGTTCATCGAGAAGATCCAAGCAGTCCATCAGGCAGTTGAAGCACAGCTGGAGAAGAGTCGGGAAAAGTACAAAGCCCGACACGATAAGCATCGTGTTGATCATCAATTTTAGGTTGGTGACAAAGTTTGGTTACACATCAGTAAAGAAAGAATGCAAGGCGAAGGTAAGAAGCTCAAGCCAATCAGGTATGGTCCCTTTGAGATCTTAGAAAAGATCGGTACCAATGCTTTTCGCCTAAATCTACTTCCTTATATGCATATCTACTCAGTGGTTAATGTCAAGAATTTGAAGTTGTATGAACCTCCTATGATACTGGATGAGGAGGCTGATGTTCAAGTTCCTTCTGTTGATGATCTATCACTTGAGTATATGAACGAGTTGCAGGAAGATGTCATCCTAGACAGAAATGTCAGAACTTCACGAAGGGGTGTTGTTAAGTACCTTAGAGTGGGACTAAAAGGGATGAATCCAAGCAAAGCAAAATGTATGGAGGTTGGAAAAGTGAGGGAGTTGTACCCTCACTTACTTTTTGTGTAATCAGGCTTATGAAGGTCCAAAAGCTCTCCAATGGGGAGGATTGATTCAGGTGGATATGTTGTTCACCAAAAAAATTGATTGTTCCAAATGCTTGAGAAAACTACGCCATGTTGAAGTGGTCATTGAGACAATTCCAACGCCGCTTGAATTGCATCAAACAAAGTCCGTATGCAAAAGTTATGGCCGGTCAAAGTTTGTAGGAAAAAAAGGTTGACTAGGATAGTACGGATACTGATGTTAGCATGTTGATGTGGTAGTTGATGACATGGCATGACATGTGGTAGGTGATGTGGCAGGACCAGATGATGTGACTGTTGATAGCACAAAATTTGACATGGACCAATTGCATAGTGACACGTGTCAAGGAGGTAGTGAATTAAATGGTGCCACATGGCCCAATGGTTGGGTGCCATGTGGCACCCCTGTGTTGGCTCCGTCCGGCAGTTTAGTTTGTCAAAATGTTTTTGGAGGGGGTCGAACTAGTGACCTCTCCCTCACTAAATTCACGCACCACCACTACATGCATTATTTTCAGAATGTATAGCGGCGTCGGTTTTATTTATTAACTTCATAAAAGCCATTTTGGGGTTGGACGGATTTGAACCGCTGACCCCCTCCTATAAACCCGCCCAAATCATGATTGGGCTATGTGTGGCTGGCGGGAATGGATCGAACAACGACCTATTTAAATTAGTGAAGAAGCCCGAATTTGTAAGGTTTTTAAAAGGGTTTCAAAGATTTAAAAGGATTTTGAAGGCTTAATAAAGAATAATGAAGGGGTCCTGGTGAATATAAACCCCATATTAAAGATTTTAATTTCAAATTAGGAGATAAGGGAATATATGGGGAAAATATGTTTGTCAACCCCCATATAGAATATTAAATTGTATTTAAAAGGGGGCGGGCGGGGGTTTGGCTTGTGAGGCTATGGGAAGTTATGTAAAATTTCGTATGAAGTAATCCAACTCTGTACAAATAGTTTTTAGGAGGCTTATAGCCAAATTGTTTGTATTTTCAGGAGAGGATTTTTAAAACTTCAATAGCGACCAAGAAGACTTTGTAAAGGCTTCATGGCAAATAGAAGGTGCCTTGTGATGTTATCGAGCATTTTGGAGCATTATCAAGGATCGGTCACTCTTTGGAGAGGGACCCGAAGACGTAGCCAATTTTGGTGAACTCCGTTAACAATTTGTCATCTTTTTGTCTTCTCTTATGTTTTCATATTCCTATTGTTTTAATCATTGTTACTGTTTTTTTAAAAGCATTTAAAATTAAGCTTAAGACATTAAATTTCGTTTACATAAATTAACATTCACTAAGCAACAGTCATAGATCCTAACAAATCAACGACCCAAGTGGGGAACCAAGATCGTCAGGTGTCATTGTTCAGGGATGTATTGGAGGAGTCAACAATATTATCATTGATTGTTGTAGGAGTACCAATATAGAGTTTTAGAATGCTCATCCAAGAAAGTATTGGCTAATGGGGGTCAAGTTGGACGATCTTGGGAGGGTAGTCAAGTCTGCATAGGACCTCTCCTAACATTTAAAGTTGAAGAATTGTTGGTAGTAGGAAAAAAGATGGTAATGTGAGCTGTACTTTGGGATCTGTGCAATGGAATAGAGGTATGAGTGGCTCGTTAATGTTGATAAAAGATAGAGCCACAACCATTAAAGTTAAGTGTTAGGGTGCTAAGGAGCCTTAGCCATGGTAGATAGCAAGGATGAACAATGCTTCATCAAGTTGTCTCCATACACACACAAATCAATAATATCCAAAAGGTGCTTCATGCCTTCAACATTTATGATGGGTTGAAATTACTAATCAATTTGGTAGATTTGGGATCACCATAGAGAGATCCATGCTTGAACCTATTGACCTCACAAAGGAAGAGGGCCACACACATGTGATTAGGGTAGTAGAATAAAGTGGATGGAGAACCACCAGAATCTCTTTATAAACAATAGTAACTCCCACAAATTTGATAGTAGATCAGACCCTAGAAAATAAAATTCTATTAGACTCCAACTCCTGAAGAGAACAAAGGCGACAAAATCTTTCATTTTGTAAAATATTGTGGTTCGTCACAACACAAATTGATAGGAGCACACCTGCAATTGACCAAGGGGAATCTTGAAAGCATGATGATGAGACCAATGATGTTGAAGATTGGTGGGATGAATAATGGTCCCATTAGCAACTTGTAAAAAGTGCTTAGCATAGAAAGCTATTTTGGGGTTGAAAGAATTCAGCTGCTAGGTCCAAGTAACCTAGATGTATTGACAGTACATGTCCTCTTTGATGGATCATTGAGCATGACATCTCATCTTGGAGATAGTAATTGCCTTTTTTTTTAGAACTTAGTAATTTGTTTTTGTATCAAGACTTGTAATATTTAGCTTCATAGCATGCTGAACAGCATACCCAAAAAAAATTGCATGTCTCTTGCATAAAAAAGATCAAGTTGTGTTGGTACCTAATGTTGAAATCAAACAATATGTAGATAACATATCAGCCAATTTAGCAGTCACACTTTTGTGTATACTTAATGACCAAATGAAAAGATTACAAGAAACCCATCCATTTGTAATGTTGCACCAGTTGCAATTTAAATTGATCCTGAAACTATTGAAGAGTTTGATGATCAGTATGACAATTCTTTCCTTATCCACAAGATAACATTTCCATTTCTTGACTGTTTGAACTAGAGCACACAATTCTTTATCATAGGTTCAGTAACGCAAAATTGAGTTGCAAAATAATTTCAAATGATAATAAATGGGCTTACCTCCTTATAACAGGACAGCCTCCATAGCATACTTGCGTTTTTTTCCACCTCAAAAGGTTACTGCAAATAAGTTAAACTCAATGCCGGTCTTGCTAATCTGTTCAAACTCATTAAATTCTTTTAGTTATTTCTTACTTCAAGTATGTGGCTTATTTTTGTGCTATTACAACATATAAAGATGCAGCTATGGAAGAGAAACTAGATAATCCTCCTCAATTGTTTGAATGGATCCACAAAGTTCCTTGTTTCGGTCACATTAGAAGGTTTGGGTCATTTCAAGACTCAACTTGTGCCGGATCTATTCTTAGCTCTTGAAATATTCCCCTTACTTTTTTCCCCAAAATTAAACACACAAACCAACATCAAACCACTGATTAGTGTTAGCTCCAAATGCAAATCAGCATGGAAAGTAACTCTAACCAAGAATGTTCACCAAGATCCCAATGTGGGCGACGTGATAGCATATGGTCAGAGGATCATTAGGTATAAATTGAACTGAAATTACAATTCATCTGCTGATGAAGGCATCCACAAGCAGTGGGAATACTCCACTTATTCAGTGGGTGAGATTATTACATTATTAAGGCGGCAAGCCAGCCATTAAATCCTCTCTTCCACTTATTTCGTGGGGGGAAAACAGTCCACACAACCACTTATTTTGTGGGGGGAATTTACAAACAAGAAAGATGTTTATTCTAAACTCAACCACTCAATTGTGGGAGTTTAATCAAGTATAAATTGCAGCAATAAAATGAAATAGCCGTTAGTACTACTAACTAGCTTTACAATGAATAGAAATAGCTGCAAATAAGAGAGATAAGCTTTTAGAATGTTCTTTATCCACACTGGCGGTAAACCATCCAGGGGTTACAAGTGTTTGCATTAAAATTCACAAGTAAATGCAACAATTAAAATGACTGGATTAGTACTACCAATTCACAATCTTACAATGAAATAAATCTGCAATTTACAAGTGTTACAATGATAAAATCAATGCAAATGTTTGAAGGATGATTTTTACAACTTTAAATCTTCTCAATCACCAAATTACAAGCCAAAATCTGAACTGATATAAATCTGATATGACAAACAGCAAACTGAAAGTATTGAACCAGCAACATATGAAACATCAAAATGCTCAAATCTACCTCAAATCAACTTCAAAGCTCAGCAAAACTCAGAGCAGCATTCAAGAAGGATAGAAGACCAACAGCCATGAGTTTGTAGGTGCCAAACAATCACCAAACAACAAATTCGAAACCCAATACAAGTTGATCATTAATGGTACGGCCCTAGAAAAGGTACGACCTTCCTAGAAAAATCCACACTTCATCATAAATTCTGATTTTCTGCAAATAGCATCGCCCTTAGCATAGAAATGGTTAGCTCAAATACCCATAATGAAATAAAATTTACTCAAAGAGCTGTATACAAAAATCATCTTTAGCTATATGAAAATCAGCAACACAAAATACTGAAAACATTACCAAATTTCTTCACTTTGATGCTCAATATGTACTTCTGCATGAAGCACATCCCCAATAGACCATCTAGGGAACCATAGTTTCAGGCCCGAAGAATGGAGTAAATTTGCTAAGCTTTCCCTTAGCCGGATTCTAGATTTCAAACCAGCAGCTCATAACTTTGCTTTCCAAAACCTACCATAATCAGCTCTTCAAACAGCAACAATATATAAGCTTCAGTTGGCAAATGAAGCAACAAGAATTCTTCAAATTCCAAGAAGTTGAATCACTTCAACTTCCAAAAGGGACGCCACCTTTTTGCATTTTACTTTTTGAAATAATAAAATATTACTCAACCTCCTTTAGGTGTCCAACTTCACTTTGCAACAATAAAGCATTTAATAAATCATTAAATGCACAATTGACCCCCTTAATGGCCCTCTCTTTTAAAACAACATGAAGTTATTACTCCTAGGCGTGGGGTACAACTGAGAAACATGAAATTTGACTAAGTATAAACTCAACTTCATGAGGAAAACCAAACCCAAAGCCAAACTGAAATTGATGGATAACAAGATGACTTGAGTTGAACTGCTGATGATGCCACTGCCAAAAATAGTAAGTTTACCTCAAAACCAACAGAATGCAGAACTGAGCTGGAAGCAAGACTTAATGAAAGTGGAAACCTTAAATTTGCACATCTGAGTAGCCTATGGATTTCCAGAAATAGGCTAAAACCAAACGAAGAGCGTATGGCCAAAATGGGGACATTACAACTCTCCATCTCCAACCATATTACCCAAGTGGACAAATGCTTGTTGAGCAAATTCACATTTTTTTCCATTTAATTGCAACTTGGTCTCCTTTTAAACATGCAAAATTTGCTTCACATGTGTTAGATGTTTATCAAAATTCTTGCTGAAAATCAGAAGGTAAACAATGACTAAAGAGTATATAAGTGGCCTTAATACCCCATTTATTAATTTCTTGAAAGTAGTGGTAGCATATCACAACCCAGAAGGAAGTACAAGCCACTCATACAAGCCTTATGTTGTTTTCAATGATGTTTTTTGTATGTCCCTTTTTATTCTTACTTGATGGTAATAAGATTTCAAATCAAGCTTGGTGAAGTACTTAGCATTTTGTAGCTAATCCAAAAAGTTTTCAACCCATGGAAGAGTGTACTTATCTCCTTAACCTTGGATGAAGCCATAGCCTTAGTTCTCCTTTTATTGCTTTTCAAGGACACAATTTCCAACAAACTTCATCTATATAGCCATCCACATCACTGTGCCCACAATGTTTTTTTCTAATACATAAGTGAGGGTTCTATAAGGCTCCTCACCCCAGAAAGAGAAACAAGCAATACAAATTGTAATTGAAACTGACATGCATGTAACAGGTTATTAAAACAAGGCTACAAGCTAGGAGTCCAAAGTGACATTATAAACAACCATGACACTAGGAACTAAACAATTTATTTATTCTTTAAGATGAATTAATTAGGATGAAGGGGCATATCTCTACATAGTTATGCATATAGATAAATAAGAGAAAGACCCTTCCAAACCATCATAAATAGGAATATTGAAACCATATTATTATTTTATGATTATTGGAGGTGACCCCCTTGAAGTGGTTAGCTATTTTATTATTTTTGCATTTATTTCCAAGAAATATCATAACATAGTTTGGGTCCATGTTCTAACCTTGAGTGCTTTAATGATGGTTTACCCTAGTTGATCCTAAAGTAAACCTAGATTGATCCTCTCTCAAGCAACCTTAACATAGTCTTAGCATTTTGTCCTCTAAAGTGTCCTCTCATTTGAGGAGAAACTGAACTAGATTGTATTAAATGTTTTCGACTTGGATTTTTGACATAATTATTACCTTGGCTCCTTTCATACATAGCCCCCTATTTTACCAAAGAAGGTGAGATCCTTCCACACGTCAACTCTGAACCTTAGGCTTTGAAATTGAAATTCAATACATTGTGATTAACTTATAGTTTCACATTCTTTTCAGCCTCATACCCCAAATAGCCCTCCAAAGAATATTTTGAGGACAAAAACCCTAGGACTGTGAAATACAAAAACTTGTCACATCAGTATTTTTTGGAGTTAACAAGATATTGCCAAGAGTCATCACTAGAATTCACTTGTGTATTATGTTGATGTTATAGCTATGGGTTTCATCCTTCACCCGATTTAAATAATAAGCAAATAAATAAAGCCCTGGCTATTTATTTATTTGAAGCCGACATTGATGAAGGGGCGCTTCTATTCAAATAAAAATTTATATTTTATTTATAGCAGCCGACTTAAATTAAATGATCGCCACCTTTTGTAAAAGACGTATCACTTTGTAAGAGGCCGACTTCTTGTGAAAGGACGTCTTGTTTGGGAGAAGCTTTATCAACTTGTATATATAGAAGGCGCTGCTCTCTCTCATTATCATCATTATTATTATCAAGAAAGTTTGCATACTAGCAGGAGTTCGATTCATACAGCAGTTCGATATTGATCTCAAGGAGTTCGATAATCTTCTTTGATTGTATGTTTGCATCAAGTGTGGTGTCATTATCATTGCATTAGATCGCCCTTATGATTGGCCTCATTGTAAAGCATATTGCTGCTATTTTATTCAATAAATAGGTGATATATTGTTGCTGGGTTTTTCTCCCTTAAGAAGGAGGGTTTTCCCAGGGTATATGCTGTGTTCTATTGTTTGAATTTGTGTTATTTCTGCTTAATTAAATTCTGATCATAAATTTTACTTGGTATCAAAGCGGGTTTAAGCAAGATCGTGATCAGATTTGTTTAAGCAGCGAAATCTTCTTCTCTTCTTCTCATCTAAAGGAGTCTATCTTAGCTTCAAAAATGGTGAACGGACTCAAGGTTGAAGATAGACTTGATGGTGCATCTAACTTCACCTCTTGGAAGTTCAGAGTTCTTATTGCATTGGAAGAAAATGATATTCTCGAGTTCGTGGAGAGTGAGGTGCCTGAGCCTTCCGATGGGACTGAGAAAACACAATGGAGGAAGAATGGCACGAAAGTTAAGAAGATCTTGATTGATTCCATGAAGGATCACCTTGTGCCAATTATCTCCAAGTTGAAGACGGCCAGAGATATGTTCAAGACTTTGGAAGGATTGTATGAGATCAATAACACTAGCAGAGCTCTTACCTTGAGGCAACAACTACATCACATCAAGATGGCTAAAGGAGATTCAGTCATCTCCTTCTTCATGAAGATCACTGAGTTGAAAGATCAACTATATGCCATTGGAGATATAGTTGAAGATAGAGATTTAGTCATGTTGGCTCTGAATGGTCTTCCTCAATCTTGGGAGCCCTTTATCCAAGGTATCAATGGAAGATCTAAATTACCAAAGTTTGATCATCTTAGAGCTGATTGCATTCAAGAGGAATCCAGGTTGGCAGCAAGAGGTAATGGACGAAGCTCTCACAATGAAGAGAATCATGTTCTTGCTGCTCAAACTTCAAGAAGGAAAGGAAGAGAAGGGAGAAAAGGAAATAGAGATAGGAAATCGGATTTTGCTCCTAAATCAAAGAAGAAGAAGGATCTCTCCCATATTCAGTGCTTCAGATGTGACAAGTATGGTCACTATGCTAGAGATTGTGCAACAAGACCAAAGCAACATGCTTCTACTGCAGATGTTGATGATGTCTCACCTCAAAAGGAATCAAGAGACAACTTAGGAGGATTTCTATTCATATTTGCCCTATCAAGCAATGTTCCAACTGACAGTAGCACTTGGTTGATTGATAGTGGTGCTTCTCGACACATTACAGGATATAGAGAGCATCTTTCAGATTTGGTAGAAAGAGAAACCAACCTACGAGTGATAATCGAAGATGATGCTCGCTATTCAGTGAAAGGTGCTGGAGCCACCTCTCTTCACCTAGATTCTGGCATCCCTCTTCATTTGAGTGATGCCTTGTTCGTTCCAAGAATCAAGAGGAATCTTGTATCAATTTCAACTTTGGAGGATAAAGGATATCAAGTTGCATTTTTTGAAGGAAAAGTTCTTGCTTGGCTGAAGAACTCTAGCATCAAAACAGCTTGTGTGATTGGTGTTCGTCGAGAGAGTCTATATAGACTTTCTATTCGTTGTAGAAACCCTAGTTTCCCCCTGATTCTGATTCTGACTGTTTTTGTGATGTTTTTGAAGGTTTTTGGTTTTTTGACTGTTTTTTGAGTTTTTTGCATAAATGAAGAAGATGGCGATTTTGAAAGAAATTGTAAATAAATTCTAAAAAAATTATACAACTCTGGAAAAGATGGAATCTATTGAAATTTTCGATGCCAGACTATGTATTCAACTTCTGGAACAATTACAAATAAGATCCAAGTACATGCAAACAAAAAGGCAGCATTTTATTTGATGAAAACTTGATTTGCTGCAATAAAAGAATGTCCTTGATTTGGTACGGCTGCAATGATTAGGCTTTTCTCCTTCCGTCTGACGATCAAGAAATGATCCAGTAGCCTAGGCGCCTGAATGAGTGAAGCTGGATGACCAAAAGAGAAGGCGCTTTCTTGTGTGTGAAAAGTACGGCCCTTTGAATGGTACGGCCTGACAGATGGTACGGCTGCAGCAGCAGCAATAAATGCAAAGTGTATGGCTCCCTTTGAAATCAATGTCCAGACTCTAAAATATGGTGCGCCTTTGTTAATAACTGCTCCTTGGATGAAACCCTTGCAAAACTCTGAAGGTGAATAACTCTGAATGCTCTGTAACTTCTTTTGAGTGAAGAAATCTCTTTGCTGGCAATAGATCGGATGATATTTCACACCCTCTGAATCGCTCTCACTGGAGATGGCTCGTTTCCCAATGCACTGAGACTGAAACCCTTGGCTTCCGTGCTCTGGTTGAAGACTTCAACAATTTTCAATAATCAATAATCATCATGGCTCGAATTTCCAAGTAAAATGCTTATACTCATGAAAAGTGCGATTTCCTCAATAATAGGGAATCATTAAAATAATTCGCACTTTTGATTTTTAATCTTTCAATAGTCTTCGGTATAATTTTTAATTGAAAAATAAATCACAACTGGCCCCTTCCCATGTTGGGTGACCCCTTGAGCCAAGATCACTTAAGTTATAATATAATAATATTATAACTTTATATTATAAGCTCCAGTAATTAATATTTAATTAAATCAATTAAATATTAATATCTCTGTCAATATTAACCCGATGCTCGAGCCGTCTGAAGCTATCGACTGAGGAAGTGATTCTGCACGTAATCCATCCATACTGCTAAAAATAGCAGGGGTCCCACATTGAGTGCCAATAACTGCTAAAAATAGCAACTCAGGCTAGAAGTGTCCAAACGAGCCCGAACGAAAGCCAACGGATCACAAACTGACAATCTGAAGCTGAGCCAAACTCCAATATGACCCCCTATCCAACCTATCAGCCTACGAGGGTCGCATAATAGGCTAATCCTGTGCTCGGAGAGATGTCAACTAGAAGGGGACATGACATTCGCCCATTTCAAGCACTGTTGCATGATTCTTCTAGTTCATGTGAGCTATGGCATAGAAGATTTGCTCACCTTCATTTTAGAGCCCTTCCATCCGTGGAGAAGATGGTTACAGGATTACCGAAGCTCAGTCAGGAGCATGATGGCGTTTGCAGAGGTTGTGCAATGGGTAAGAATTCTAAGGGTCCTTTTCATAGTAGTGAAAGTAGATCTAAAGGTATTCTAGATCTTGTTCATTCTGATTTGTGTGGTCCAATGTCTATGGCATCCTTGAGTGGTTTTTGGTATTATGTAATTTTCATTGATGACTACTCTAGAAAGACTTGGATTTATTTTTGAAGTCTAAAGAGTCTGAAGAAGTGCTTGATAGATTCAAAGAATTTAAGGCTCAAGTTGAAAATTTGTCTGGAAAAAGGATCAAGGTTCTAAGATCTGATAATGGAGGAGAATGCACTTCTAGAGGTTTCCAAAATTTCTACATTGAGGCAAGAATTAAGAGGGATTTTTGTGTTCCTTACAATCTTTAGCAAAACGGAGTTCCAGAAAGGAAGAATAGATCCATAGTTGAGGCAGCCAAAGCTATGATTCAAGATCAAGACTTACAAACCTTCCTTTGGGTAGAAGCATCCAGAACTGCAGTGTATGTTCAGAATCGGAGCTCTCATTGAATATTGGAAAATATGACTCCTGAAGAAGCCTTCACAGGTGTGAAACCTGATGTTAGTCACTTAAGAATCTTTGGTTGTCCTGTTTATATTCATGTGCCTAAAGATAAGAGATCTAAGTTAGAACCATCTGGCAAAAAAGGAATATTTGTGGGTTACAGTGAATCTTCAAAGTCCTACAGGATTTACATTCCAGGACGGAAACAAATTGAGATCAGCAGGGATGTCTCTTTTGAAGAAGATGTTGCATTCAAAAGATCTAAAGGGTCCTACATGGAGATAGATAATGAAGAACGGGAGACTCCTCAGGATATGGACATTTCTCCTGATCATACTCTTGAGATTCAGAGGGAGTCTACTGAACCAGAAGAGGCTAGTGATCCAGTTGATGGTCTGAGAGATATTGTTATAGGGCGAAAGAGACCTCTATGGGCTAGGCAGACTATGCAAGAGGCAAAGAAGTATGCAACTCCTAGAGGCACATTCAGAGAAAGCAAAAGACCACAAAAGTTTCCAGGCTATGTAGCATTGATGAGTCACATAATTGAGTCTGAACCCTCCATTGTTGAGGAAGCATCAAATCAGCAAGTATGGAGAGATGCTATGACAGAAGAGTATCAGTCTATTATCAAGAATGATGTCTAGGATGTTGTACCAAGGCCTGAAGGAAAATCAGTTGTATCTTCTAAGTGGCTTTTCAAGATCAAGCATGCAGTTGATGGGAGCATTGAGAAGTACAAAGCAAGATTTGTGGCTAGAGGATTCTCTCAAAAAGAGGGAATAGATTATGAGGAGACATTTGCTCCTGTTGCTCATTATACATCCATCAGGACTATTATTGCTATTGCATCAGCTAAGGGATGGAAGCTACACGAAATGGACGTAAAGACAACATTTCTTAATGGTGTGATTGAAGAGGAAGTGTACATTGAACAACCAGATGGGTTTGTGATTCATGGAAAGGAATCTCATGTATGCAGATTGAAGAAGGCATTGTATGGCCTTAAACAAGCACCTCGTGCTTGGTATGAGAGGATTGATCGATACTTGATGAGCTTGGAATTCTCCTAGAATGATGCAGATTCAAATCTTTACTTCAAGTTAGTTGATGGTGAGGCTTTAATCTTGGTTCTTTATGTTGATTTATTTCTTACTGGAGTAGAATATCTCATTGTCAAATCCAAGGAGTTAGCTTCTGAGTTTGAGATGAAGGATTTAGGTCTTATGCATTACTTTCTAGGATTGGAAGTGTGGCAGAGACCTAAGGAGATTATTCTAAGTCAGGGAAAATATACCATAGATATCTTGAAGAGATTTGGGATGATGGATTGCAAATCTATGTCTACACCGATGGAAACAAATTTGAAGAAATTGAGTGATTTTGCAGCTAGTTCAAATCTAGTAGATCCCACCATGTACAGGTAGTTGATTGGATCGTTGATGTATCTAGTCAATACTAGACTAGATATTTGCTATGCAGTGAGTGCCCTCAGTCAGTTCATGTGTGAACCAAGGCAAATTCATCTAGTTGGAGCAAAGCATATCTTGAGATACTTGCGTGGCACAGTTGGATATGGCTTTAGATATTCTTCCAGTGTAGATCTAAAGTTACAAGGCTATTCTGATTTTGATTGGGCCAGGAGTGTAGCTGACAGGAAGAGCACCTTTGGATGTTGCTTTAGCTTGGGGTCTGCCATGATTTCTTAGTGTAGCAGGAAGCGGTCTTCAGTGGCACTAAGCACTGCAGAGGCCGAATATATTGCGGCATGTGTAGCAGCTCAAGAAGTAGTGTGGCTTTGGAAGCTCCTTGCAGGATTGTTTGGATAGTCATTGGAGCCAACTGTTATTCATTGTGACAATCAAAGCTGTGTGAAGCTATCTGACACTCCAATGTTCCATGACAAAACAAAACATGTAGAGATCAAATACCATTACATCAGAGATATGGTATTGAGGAAAGCTATTCAACTGAGGTATATTTGTACTGATGATCAGACAACTAATATTCTCACCAAGCCTCTCTCCAGAGTGAAGTTTGTGCATTTTAGAGACAAGCTTGGAGTTGTGGAGAATGAAGCTCTTGTTGAGGAGGCTCAGCATCAGTGATTTTTGTTATCTGCTATAATGCATTTTTCTCTGAGACGGAGAAATTTGAGGTGAAAGCCCTTGTCCATCTCTGAGATGGAGATGTGGTTCTTTCCACCCTCTGGGAGTAGCCATGGTGGATGTCATGTTGAGAGACTCCATGACAACATCACGTTGAGAGACTTTGTGATGAATCCCTTGTACTTGTGTTTATCCACACATGGGAGTAGCCATGGTGGACGTCATGTTGAGAGTGTCCATGATGACATCACGTTGAGTGACTCTGTGATGGGCACTTGTGCACATGTTCCTTTCCACACATGGGTGTAGCCATGGTGGACATCATGTTGAGTGACTCCATGATAATATCACATTGAGTGACTCCGCGATGAACTCTTTTCCACAAATGGGTGTAGCCATTGTGGGTGTCATGTTGAGAGACTTGTTGGTGTACGTTTTATCATCCACCGAACACACAGAATAAAATGTCCAAAGACACTCTATCCTCTCTTGAACAAAGTCACCGCGTATGCTAAGATTGCAAGAAGATCATATGGCGACTCCAAGGTTTCTTTCGTCAGGTCATGACATGTGGATAAGCTCAATGGGCGTTGTGATTTGCTGGTAATACACAAAGGGACTTCCGTTAAAGAATTCCTCACAAGTTTGGGACTTAGACGGATTTATCATTAAAGGATTCTTCGATTGGGATTTTCAGTTTGGATCTCAAAAAAAAAAAGGCAAAAAGATAAGGGTTTAGAGGATCTATTCTACGCCTAGGAATTTAAGAGAGTAAAGATCAGGTGAAAAGAGTAACCACGCTTTGTTTCGCCTCCCTGGGACAACTACGCAAAGTGGGTGCAATTTTCAAAGGGTGTGATTATAATTTTCAAGCCTCGAAAGAGACCAAAGTTAAGCATCCACAATCACAAGCTCAGGCTAACTTTACGCATCGAATGAAAATCATCCATCCAAAGAAAGTATGAGCAATATTTCACCATTTAATTTATATGATCAATCTCGCATTCACTTAACAAACATTCAAAGCAAATTCTACTTAATTGTAATCTAATTCTAATCTATGGTAGAAGAAGTTATGCAACCTTGCTCACTACTTGACAATAAAAGTGGTTCAAAGCAAATCATGCATAAGAGCTTTTATTATCGGAAATAGTTTAAATGCAACAATTTCATACATTGTCTCCACACAAATGAAAGTGAGAGATAACAAGTTTAAATAGAGTTTTCAAAATCAAATGAAAGGCCAAGATTAAAACAACATCAACGGCCAAGATTAATACAACCCAACCCTAATTAGGGTTGCCCGAAATAACATCAGTTAACAACTAGTAAACAAGCAGTAACAAGCAGTTGGAGCTATCTTCAAGGGAAGGCGTCTCTATCTTCTTGGGCAGCATTGTGCTCAACGAATCTGGACACGATTGTGATGACTTCCTCCATCGTGACTGGCGGCAGCATGCTTATCTTGAATTCAAGTCTGTCCAAATCCTCAACACATTTGGTGAAGGTATTCTCCCAATCCGCTTCCTGTCTCACAAAATCATCCTGAATGGACAAGAGATTCGCCACTTTTGTGAAATCCTATCTCAGAATTGGTCCGGTAGTAGAGAAGAAAACTTCCTGAACCTTATGCTTCAACCTCTCCAGCTGCATGTCATTTTCCCGGACAATCTCTCGGTCAAACACATCTGCAACTATCATATAAATCTTCCCCCGGATTTCTTTAACTTGCTCCTCAACTCTGAGCCCATCTGCCTTTGCCTTCTCCAGAACCTCTCTCTGTATTGTCACTGCCCAAAACCAATGATGAAAATCATAAGCCACTCCTGCAGCAATCACCTTTCCCTCAACCAATTCTTCCTTTGGAACGCCCTTCAGTACTTTGAGGCATGGAATGAGCCTCTCCTGAATATCTGGAAGGTTGTCCCAAGTTTCCGCCATGTCAACCAATTTGGAAAGGAAAGAAGAAGTTTGTCCGTAGGCAAGCATCAATCTCTCCATAAACAAGGCTGCTTCCGTGCCCTTGCTTGCCATCCATTCCTGGGCCTCCTTGGCCGTGACCATCCCTTCTTCTACATCCTTGGCCATCTCCTGCGAGGAATTGAGAAGAGGAGGAGCTACTGCATCACCCTGATTGAGTGGTTGGGTCAAATGTTGTATATACTCCTTCAGGTGCTCGACCTCCCTCTTGTACTCTTTCTTTTTCGCCACTTCCTTTTCCAATCTCGCCTTGATAGTTGAGACGGAATCGTCCAGTTCTTCCACTTCCTGGCCTTTTGTTGTTGGGCCAAGGTCTATAGTGGTTATGGCGTATTCTTGGGGGGTGATCTCATCTTGTGGTTTATCCACTGTTGGTACTGCGATATGTATGGAACGACCGCCGGTTTCGTCCCTCTGAATGGTGGAAAATTTCTTGGCAGGTTTCTTAGTAGCAACTTGTTCCAACCTTGCCAAGAAATCCACAGTATCATCTTCTTGGACCTCAATTGGTGCCTGGATTTTCATCCTCTCCTTCAACCAATCCGGAATGGTAGGCTGCTCGATACCATCCTCCTCCTGAACGTTCCCTTCATTTGGAATATCCAAGACTCCTCTGAGAGCGGAAATCATTCCCTCTTCGATGTCATCATTTTGGACTTCCATTTCATTATCCGAACCCAGTATTTTTGTGCCCTTAGGAGATGGGGGCTCATCGTCATCTAACTGGATCGGTTCATTGTCCTTTTCCTGAACTGCAGAAGGTCTCATCATCTTGGCCAAGGATTCATCTGCGGTAGCCACCAACTCATCAATACTTGTAGACGTCGCGGAACGAGATGGCTCCATCTTCTGTCGCTTTGGAGCAGGTTCTATGCTTGCAACTACTTCTTTCCTGTTCTCGCCAATCTCAACTAAATCATCATGATGGGATGCGTCGGCATTGGAGGAGTATGACTCCGTCTCACTCAGTAAATCATACTTGAGCGTCACTCTTTTCTGCCTCAACTCCTGGAGCTGATGGTCGACCCACCACTGAGAGTACTTAATCACTGGTCTCATCAATGTTGCCAAATCTGAATGCTCAGGCTCTGACCACTTCACGGAAGGAAGAGGTCGGCTCTCCTCGAAGCACAGCTGGACATAATTTTCATCGTCCTGCAACTGATTGAGCACTTGACAAAGTTCGATTGCCCTCATAAAGTCCACTGGCACTCTAGACCATAATCTTCTCCTGACTTCATACTCATCAGCGGCGTTCGCCTAGAAGTCCTCCAATTCCACTCTGTGTTTGTATCTTCTCCCATCCATGGTCCGAATATGATGGTGCGGGTCAAAATTGGCCCTAGACTTATAGGCTGTGAACGGGTACCACTGGATTTCTAGCCTGGCGCCCTCAGCTGCTTGTGCTAACGGACAGGACTCTGACATATTCCCAATAAAGAATGGGAAAGTAACAGCCGCCTTCTTACTTGGCCTCTAGATGTTCTGGTATTCTTCCAGCTGCCTCAGGACTTCAAGCAAAATCATCCGATTTGTTGGATAAATAGGCAACTTGTATGGATTTCCAGTGAATCCCTGGATCCTGACATATGTAAATTTTGGAAACTGGATAAACCAAGATCCATACCTACTAATCAAACTCTTTGCTTCATGACTCAACCTCTGGTGCGTTCCTCCTTGAAGTGTTCTTGTGATATACATTAGGAAAGCATCGTGCACCCGCCTAAAATGAGATTTCTCCCTTAGTTGAAGCTGCGGGTAGCAATCATAAGACTTGAGTTCATTTTCCCCATTTGCCAACTTTGCCTTTGCAAATCAGTCCTAAGTATTTATATGTCCTGGCCAACAAATAGACAATTTACGAGCTCATATAAAAAGACTTAGTCTTTTCCAAATTGGTCAGTTGCTCATGAAGATTGTCGCTTATCATTCGGGACCAGTTGAACATCTTCACACCGGAAGTGATTTCATCTATAAAATAATACATCCATGTCTCAAAGTACACGCCTTGTGGATTGTCGGCTATCCTGTTCAGCATCAAAATGATATCCCCATAATCTTCTTTAAAATCTGTCCGGCGTGGCCTCTTAGGCATCTTCTTTGTTGATGGTCTAGGCTTCTCCAGCCATGCCTTATTAACATTTGTGGCGCACAATTCAGACTGGCTGTCATACAATCTCTTGGCGTCCTCCTTGGTTTTGTAGACGGTACGGGGATGTGTTGGGATGCCGAATGCCTCCTGTATTGCCATTTCGCTAAGGTGAGTCAGAACCCTTCCGTCAGGTGCAACAATTTGTCTTTCCTGAGCATTGTAATGGATGGCACATTCTACCATTAACTCGGCACAGTCTACAACAGGCGGGAATCCGACTGCTTGAAAAATTCCATTTCTCACCATCCGTCTGGCAATCAATGTCGGTAGGGCAGCATGTCCATATACTCTCTTCTTGAACTCTACGAAGTCTACATGTCCCATATCAGTGTCTGCAACATTTTTCCATTTTGAATTTATCTTTGACTCTCGTTGTGCCCCCTTACTGGCGAACTTCATCGGCACCTTCTTCGATGACTCTGCTGCCGTGGTCATTAACTTGCAGTAAAAACACTAACATTAATACGAAGACTTTAAAATATAATTCATTCTCATGCCTTGTATTTGAATATTTTACTTTCAGCTCATTAAAATATTAAACTTCTGCGAAAAAGAAAGCTGAAAGTAAATGAATTTAATTGAAATTTAGCCAGAACTTAGACAGGATGAAAAAGACAGAAGGAGAATTGATGAATTTATCCAATCGAACTCCAAACCTCAGGAAAAATCCTCCGGCTGCAAATCAGATTCAAACTTCGAGAAATTAACCAAAAATCAAATGACAAAGTGCGCCAATCTTGCTGAGAAGTTCGACTTTCTCCCAAGAAATTCTTCACTTCTTCGAAAAAATTACTTCTTCAGCATAAAATTATTCCTTCCTCTGAGAAAATTGATCTTGCCTGCAGAAGAATTGATCGTGTCTCAACTTTCTTACAATTTCAAGAGATTAACTTCTCTTCAACTGAGTCTGTGAAAAATGAGTTGTTGAAACCATAGTTGGAAAACTTGCCCCAAAAAAAAACTCGCCAAGGGAAAAATTGGTGAGTTTTTTAAAACTCGGCAAAAACTCGGAAAAAACTCAGGAAATGAAAAAATTGCTTAAATTTCATTAAAAACACATTTTTTTTGCAAAATTCAATGACAAGATGAATCCAATGAATCCATAAATGAGTACAAAAGTGTTTTCTATTAATTTTGATCGACTTTAATGTAAATTGATTACAAAATTGCATTCTCATGCAGAATCTGGATGGCTAAAAGCCTGAAAGTCTGATACATGAAAACAATAAAACTAGAACTAGAAGCAAATACTAAACAACAACTAAATACAACATGCTAGGCTTTCCTCTTCCTTAGTCTAGCAACAGCTAGGGAAGAAGGGGTGGGTCCTCTAGTCCTGCTGCGTGTGCGTGGTGCTGTTGGCGGTGGCTGCGGTGCTACTGCTGCTGGCTCTGGCTGAATCTCATCCAACCCTACATCTCCGACTCCTGATGCACCCACATCCTCCATTGCCTGTCTCTCGAAGTCAAGGATTTCATCTGCGCTAAACAATGGAGGCTGCTCTTCTCACCCTGTCCAATCACTATAAGGATCTATCTCATCTAAGTCAATAGGATCCATTGATTTTTCTTCAACTCTCTTTATGCGCAACCGAAGGTTGTATTGCACAAAGACCAGGTCATTGAGGCACTTTTGTGTTAACGTGTTCCTCTTCTTTGTGTGAATGGACTCGAACAAGCTCCAATTGCGCTCACAATTGGATGCACTGCAAGGTTGACATAGAATGCAGAGGGCAATTTTTTGTAGATTTGGGGTTTTTCCACCCCAATTTTTCCACCAAACATTTGCAAAAAAAAGAAAGAAAATTGAAGAGTTAGAAAACAAAGTCAAAAACTCAAAAGTCAAAAGTCAAAACACATTTTATCAAATTCTAAGATGCATGTGAAATAAAATTAAAATTTAAAGACTCTGAATTTTATACCTGGTGGTAGAGTGGTTCTTCCTCTAACAGCCAGCTCCAAAGAAAAGAGATTACCAGTTGCCTCCCTGTATATATCCATCTCCTTGACGATGAGGTCTCTCACTGCAACCTCGGATTCCATCCTCTTAATGCATATTGTGAGTCCCTCCATAACCTCTCCATTAGGATCAAAGAAGCTCTCTGAGAAGAGATAAGAAGGGTTGAGGAAGTACCCTGCTGCATGGACGGGTTGGTGGAAATGATTGTTCCACCTCCTATCAACAATCTCCCATATGGGATCAAATTTGTGGCTGTCCCATGTAATAACTTTTGATGGCCTCCTTGGCCCTATCCATGGCCTCATAAATGTATCCCATTGGGTTTTCATCCCCATCTACCAAGCGGAGGACTCTAACCAAGGGCTCCGACACCTAGATTAAAAATACAAAAAGATCAAAGTTAGAAATTTATAATGAAAGGCTTAAAGTTAAATTAAAAAATATATATTTATATTCAACTTGAGATTAAAATTAAAATCAAAGTTTTGAAGTTACCCTCACGATCTCTGTAGCTTTTTGTGCAAACAAGGGGTCGAAGACTATTGCAGAAATTCTATCTCCTTCGGCCTTCTTTGAATATGAGGAGTCATTCCATGCTTGACTCACGAACATTTGTTTTAGAGAGCCCAAAGAATCCAAAATGCTTTGCAACGTTAGGAAAATTGTTGCAAACCTTGTGGCACCCGATCTCACCAACTCCTTCCCTTGCGTATGCTCTCTCATCAAACTAAGAACCCAAGGGTGATTGTAGATATATTTTGTGATGCTCCTTGCATCATCTACAATCGGTGCCACCCAAACAAGTTTGCCTATGTCCTCCAAAAGAAGGTCAAGGCAATGAGCCGCACAAGGTGACCAAAAGAGTGATGGATGTCTACTCTCAAGCATCCTTCTAGCTGCCACATACGTTGCTGCATTATCTGTGATGACTTGCACCACATTAGCAATCCCCACCTCCATCACAACTTCATCCAACAACGTACACAATGTATCTGCAGTTTTTATCCTGTTGGAAGCATCCACCGACTTCCAAAACACAACTTCACCTTTGGAAGCAACCAAAAAATTAAGGATGGTGCGGTTTCTCCCATCCGTCCACCCATCAGAAAGAATTGAGCAGCCAAATTTCTTCCATTTAGTTTTTTGCTCTTCCACCACATGCATTGCCCTTTCGGTTGCATTTGTGAGCAACCTGCAAGTACAAAGTAAAATAATTAAATAAGTACAAAATTGTAAGTTTTAAACAAAAAATAGCTTGAATTCAACATAAATAATAAATTAATTTAAATTTTAAATTAAAGAACATAAAATTTAAGTTGACTTGTCACTTACCTCCCACTCAAATCTTTGCGAGAAGGTGGCTTGTAGCCTTTTCTCGCAACTGTCAATGAAGTGACCATATTGTGCCAATAGGGACTACTCGCCACATTGAATGGTATGTTATTGAAATACCAAAAATCAGCACATGCCATGTTGGCATGTTCATGCACCTCCTTGTTCCACCCTATAGCCTCCAATGATACCTGTGCTCCTGGTGTGTTTCTTGGCACAAAAAAACTCTGTTGGTTGCGTGAAGATGAAGGTGGTGGTGGCATTGGCACTCTAGTCGAACTAGAGGAAAAGGAGGGCCTAGAGGATGGTGTGGTTGTGGCTGTGCCGGCTGTGCCATGAGTGCGAATCCGTGACCATGAAGAGAGCCCACAATGCCAATAATATCTGCATCCTCATCTGACTCTATCTCCATGTGCTCGACCCCGTGCTCCTGAGTCCCATGGGCATGCGCATGTCCACTGGCTATGGATGCTGCTATGGCTTTTTTAGCCCTCTCCCTTTGCATTTTTTTTCCTCAACAAGTGAAAGTAGGGCAAGCATCTCTCTTCTAATCTCTTCTTTGGGCTGCCCACAAACCTTGGAATCACGCTGAGGAATGCCTGCTAGATGGTATTTGAGGCGATTTATGCCTCCATGATATGTATTTTTGCATTCACCACAAACAACTGTTCCAGGCACTGGCCCTCTGACACCATATTTCCATGTAGGGTCTCTAGCCCCTACAGGACGAGTGCCTGGAACCCATGATGATGGTGTGCGAGGGGTGGAACTTGATGGGGCGAGGACGGAACCTGATGCGGGGACGAAACTTGAGCCAGAAGCCATTATAGTGTGTAATGTGTATTCACTTATCAATGATCAATGCCCATTATAGTCCCATGGGCATGCGCATGTCCACTGGCTATGGATGCTGCTATGGCTTTTTTAGCCCTCTCCATTTGCATTTTTTTTTCCTCAACAAGTGAAAGTAGGGCAAGCATCTCTCTTCTAATCTCTTCTTTGGGCTGCCCACAAACCTTGGAATCACGCTGAGGAATGCCTGCTAGATGGTATTTGAGGCGATTTATGCCTCCATGATATGTATTTTTGCATTCACCGCAAACAACTGTTCCAGGCACTGGCCCTCTGACACCATATTTCCATGTAGGGTCTCTAGCCCCTGCAGGACGAGTGCCTGGAACCCATGATGATGGTGTGCGAGGGGTGGAACTTGATGGGGCGGGGGCGGAACCTGATGCTGAGCCTGAACCAGAGCCAGAAGCCATTATAGTGTGTAATGTGTATTCACTGATCAATGATCAATCTACACATTCAAAAATATGTACAACATATTAGTTTTTTAATACAAAAAAATTTAAAAAACAACCTAAAATCATTAAAACTTCAAAAATCTAGAGCTAAATTTGATTTAAATTGATACAAATGTGTTTAAATGAATTATCAATTAACATTATTAACTAATCTTATCATTCTACACAAAAAATGAACCTAGGTCTGAAAATTTCAAAAAATAGTGAAAAAAATGAAAAAAATCAGCAAAAATCAACAAAAGATTGTGATGAATCTTGTTTTTTGGATTCTAAATGCAAAAAAATTGTTTCTTTGTGCTCTATCATGTCTTTTTTTCAATTTGGAATGAGTATTTTGCAAGAAGAATGAAAGAAATTAATTAATCAAAAACAAAAAACAAAAACAAAAACCCTACCTGTGAATCGAATTTCCCTTCAAAATCCACACAAAATGGCGTTTGAATCCGCTCTCCTCGATGGAAAATCGTTGGAAATGATATCTCCTTGCTTGGGGGGGGTGTTTAGCTCCTCACACAAAGTATCAAGTGATTTTGAAATGAAATGAACAATATAAAAGACGTTTTCTGACTTTATTCCTGCGCAGGCGAGTTTTTTCGTCGGACTTGCGAGTTTTTGGCTAGTACTCGCCACTAAAAACTCGCGAGAAAACTCGAAAAAACTTGTTTTTGGGGGTTTGGTGAGTTAACTTCGGAAAAACTTGTTTTTTTAAGACTCGGCGAGTTCTCTGCGAGTATGCCAACTATGGTTGAAACTCATTATAATGTTGAAGAATTCGATTTGTTTTAGCAACTGCCTCTTTTTCTCTCGATTTCGATTTGTTTTCTCCTCTTCAAACAGGCAAGTTTCCATTATTTTTCGAAAAAACTCCATGGCGAGCTTATCTAGGGAAATCTCTTTGATTTTCCAAAATTCGATTTTTGCTAGATGTTTATCTTTGATTTTCAAAATTTTGGAAAAAAAACATTAAATGTCCAATTAAATTCGATTTTTCCAAGTTTTAATTCATGGCGAATTTAATTTTGCTCATGGATTTTCTCTTTTCCGGCGTAATTTATTTTCTTCCGATACATCTCTGGCAAATTTTATTTTGTCCAAGGCATTTTATATTTCTAAGTATTGGAAATAAATTATTAAAATGTTAAAATATTTAATTTATTTCCAACCCGTTCATTTTTGGACCCATGGCTATTTTAATTTTTCTCTTTTTTTCTATGGCTAAATGTTTATTTTCCAAATTTATTTCGATTTTCGTCTAGCGAAGTTGAAATTTTAGCCATCTCGCCAATAAATATTACGCCAGATCCTCATTTTCTTCTGCCATGGCGGACTTCAGATTGTGCCGGGCAGATTTTCTCATGTTGAAATCAAATTTTCTCTTGCTTGGACGATTTTCTCTAGGCAAAGTATGTGTTTGGATGTCTTTTTTCGAGGCCAATTCCATAATACTTAGCCAAATTTTAACCTCTTTACCCTAAGGCGGAATTTCCAACCTCTTTGCCATATACATTTTCCTCTGTGCACTTCGCCAACTTCATCAATTTCTTTTCTAGGCACCCATACTTAGGCGAATTTTCAATCTTTTCTCCCCTTCTTATGTTAGGCGGACTTCATTAAATTCTTTCCATGGCCTAGGCTGACTTCATCAAGTTCTTTCCATCTTCCATCAAGGCATGGCGGACTTTCTATCCTCCTTGACATTTGCCTTTCACACTCATACTTAGCCAAAATTCGCACTTTTCCTCTTCCTAGGCCTCCATACTTAGACAAATTTCGAATTTTTCTTCCAAGGCATCAAATGCTTAGCCAAAATTTTCAATTTTCCCCCTTCTCATGCTAGGCGGACTTCACAAATGTCTTGCCAAGGCTTGGGCGGACTTTGGAGAAGGCTTGCCATCCATCACCTAAGGCTGGGCGGATTTTAGAGGTGTCTTGCCATCTTTATCCGAGGCTGGGCGGACTTTAGAGGTGTCTTGCCATCTTATGGTGGACTTCCAAGAAGTCTTGCCATCTTCCCACTAAGGCAAGGGCGGACTTCACAACCTTCATGCCATGTCCCTCAAATTAAGGGCGGACTTCCTTGAAGTCTTGCCATTCATTCATCAGCATGTTGGGCGAACTTCCATGACTTCCAGACTTCAGATTTAGTCATGAATTTTATGCTGGTCGCCATGAACCTCTTGATTTTTCATTTATTTTTGCATGCTTTTCATCTGATTTTTTGACTGGTTTTCTGATTTTTTCTTTTGCTTTTCCATGCTTTTCCTGATTTTTTTCTTGATTTTTGCTTGATTTTCGATTTTCACTTTGATTTTTCAATGATTTTTTGGTTGATTTTTGGTTCTAAAGATGGAAACGTTGACCCGTTGACCAGGGTTGACTTTCTAAAAATAGAAAAAGTAAAATCCCTAAAAAATAGGGAACCCCGTTTGGTCCAAAAATGCCAAAAATGAAAAAGCGAAAAAGCAAAAAAGAAGACTCCCTAAAAAGTAGGAAGTGTCAGAATTGGGCCAAAGCACAGGCGATCCTCGTCTCACAAACCTTCTGAACACTTATGTGACGTTTAGGCACTGATTCAGGCATGGATTATCAACCTAGCTCAAATGACTCTCAAAGGACTGACTTGAAACTCTTAAAATGATGACCTCATGAAACCGTTGCGCAGAGGCAAAACCCTAAAAACTAGCAAACTACTGGGGGTCCTCGTTTGCAATGGGGTGATGTGTGAAAAGGTCACAACAAGGCTCCATGACATTGGATATCTGGAAGGATTCCTCCCTAGCTAAGAGGGTGTGTTGATGTTATAGCTACGGGTTTCATCCTTCACCCGATTTAAATAATAAGCAAATAAATAAAGCCGTGGCTATTTATTTATTTGAAGCCGACATTGATGAAGGGGCGCTTCTATTCAAATAACAATTTATATTTTATTTATGGTAGTCAACTTAAATTAAATGATCGCCACCTTTTGTAAAAGACATATCACTTTGTAAGAGGCCGACTTCTTGTGAAAGGACGTCTTGTTTGGGAGAAGCTTTATCAACTTGTATATATAGAAGGCGCCACTCTCTCTCATTATCATCATTATTATTATCAAGAAAGTTCTCATACCAGCAGGAGTTCGATTCATACAGCAGTTTGATATTGATCTCAAGGAGTTCAATAATCTTCTTTGATTGTATGTTTGCATCAAGTGTGTTGTCATTATCATTGCATTAGATCGGCCTTGTGATTGGCCTCATTGTAAAGCATATTGCTGCTATTTTATTCAATATAGAGGTGATATATTGTTGCTGGGTTTTTCTCCCTCAAGAAGGAGGGTTTTCCCAGGGTATATGCTGTGTTCTATTGTTTGAATTTGTGTTGTTTTTGCTTAATTAAATTCTGGTCATAAATTTAACATATTAAGCTTTTTTGTCCAATATAAAGTGTGGATCCAATTGAAACTTTTTTTCCTCCAAGATCATCTCAGTCCAAAATGATTTTGAATTGGATTTGACATAAAAGTTTCACATCTGGATTTTACATGATGACCATGTCTATGAATCATAACCCCAAAACTTCGGCTCACCGAATATTGCCACTTGGAACCTTGACAGTGTGATTGAGAGTGTGAACCTCTTAGGATCTGCCACCTGTCAACTTGACACATAGGACTATCCTGGGCCTGAATTTGATAGCCATTTTCATAAGGAAATTCGGAAAAAGGTTTGATTCAGGAGAATTTCCTCTTGTAATTTTCTGGAAATTAGTTTTAACAGATTTTAACCCCGAAAGATGAAAATTGCAGGAATGTTGAATGGAGATTGATTCTCATTATTAAAAAGCTGAAATTTGGTTGTGTAAACAGGCATGTGTTTCTGGATTTATAATTGTTTTTCTTTAAAATTTAAAAATTCTGTCTTATTCAAATATCTTTTGGAGATTCATGTGAATTTTTCATTGGTATTGAGGTGAACTAAAGGAAATAAATTTGGGAAAGGATTGTCAATCCTCTAGGCTTTTGGGAAGTTAAAGTTGGAAGATCAATACAGCTGCAAAAGATAAAATGAACAGTTAAAGAAAATCATCCAAAGAATTCAAGGGAAGCTGAGAAGGAAATTGTTTGGAGAAATCAAAGGAAAAGTGGATTTGTTTTCTTCTTTGGAAGAGGTATCCCATGACTCCTAGCTGTTGGAATTCTAATCATTTTGTTATTAGTGTACCACGGGAACACCAATCCCCACGTTCCCAAGATGTGGGGATGTGGGGGAGATGCCCCCCATCGCTTCGCCACCTCCAATGGGACTCCCAAGACATCCAAGCATCTCTCGCGGTTGTTAGGGAGGAAAAGTAAAAAAGGATGTATTTTATTTTGGTTTGGGCACCCAAGGCCGAACCCTAATGGCCAATGGCCCCCACCAAACCCTATAAAACACCCTCAAATCCTCACAATCTCTCACAAATTCATTCCAACAGCAAGGTTGAAGAGGAGCAAAAGAGTGAGAGTGAAGTGTTGCAAGTGCAAGAAAGTTGAGGAGGAGCAAGAAGAAGAGGAAGAAGCTTAGAAGAGGGATCTACACCAAGTTGGGAGGATTTTTCAAGCACAAGGTAGGATTCCATGATTGGTTTTTTTTATTTTTCTAAATTTTTGTCAACTAGTTTTATATTCTAATTCATAGTTTAATTTTGTTCATAACTTCATAGATATGGCTGCAAGTGCATTAGAAAATAGCATATTAAATTTTAATTGTTCAATGTTCATTGTTCATATTGTCATCAAGATTTAAACTTTTGTCAAACTAGGATGAAACTTTTGTGTATCCTCTACTTTTGCATATCATGTGACTTGAAGTAGGAAAAAAAAAAGTGAAATCCTCGGTTGACAAAGATAAGAACAAAGATTTTTATTTGTGTATCCTTTGCTTCTACGATTTTTGTGATTTGGAGTAAGAAAAACAAAAACAAAATCTTTGTGTTTTAATCCTTTGTGTTATGCTACACAGCTGCATGCATAGTTTGCATTTTAAATTTAAATTTTAGAATTTTATATTGTTTATTGCCGTGTCACAATGAGTTCTCATGGCTTGAGTGAGGATGAGGTTGAGGTTCACTCTCACTATGAAATTAAATCTGGTTATGCACCTGAGGCTGATGAAAATGTAGAAGCAGAGAAGGGTGACCGTGTGACCCAAACCTCAAGTTCTATGGCCAGTGCAACTACAAATATGAATTGCTCCTCCACAATATTGGCAGATTATGCTAAGGGTCCCTTTGATCCTAAGTCTTTTGAAACAATTTGCAACAAAATTACAGAGCAAACTTGGGACATTTGGGGGCACAAGGTTGTGGAAGTGCCACTTTTGTGACCTTGAATTTCTAGGCAGCATTACTAGAGTTAATGCCCACCTCCTTCATATCCGAGGAAAAGGTGTGGAAATATGTGATTTTTTTGTGTCATCAACTAACCTGAAATTCAGGGTTGAGATATGTAGGCTATGGGGTGTCGGTGGTGAAGACAATGCACTTGCTGTTGCACCTATATCTGTTTCTTTGTCTCATAGGCCAAGGGGTAATCAGGGCCAACCACACGGTTCTACTTATACTTTGCAGAGGGAATTTACACGTATGCCATCTTCTACTTCAGGGGCCCATGCAACAAAGGCTAGCAGGAAACACAAGTTGACAATTGATGTTCCTAACCCAATAGTTGAATTATTCAATGTGCAGATGAAGGATGATGCAGATGATGCCATTGGCAAATTCTTCTTTGCCAATGGCATTCCATTCCATGTGGCTTGATCTCCTTATTATAAGGAGGTGATGGAGATGGTAGGAAGAGCAGGACCATCATATGTACCACCAAGGGAGACAAAATTGAGGACCGCGATCTTGGATAAGAACTATTCCAAGATAAAAGTGTTAATGGAGAAAATGAAGGAATATTGGGTGGAAAATGGATGCAGTATTGTCATGGATGGGTGGACGGACATTAAGCATCATCCACTCATCAATATAATGGTTACATGTTCAAAGGGCCCATATTTTCTTAAGGCAGTTGATTGTTCAGGGCATCACAAGGATGCAGATTTTTAGTTTCAGATCCTCAAGGATGCTATTGAGGAGGTTGGGCCACAAAATGTGGTCCAAGTAGTGACAAATGCAACCCATGTGTCCCAAGCTGTAGGGAAATTGATTGAGACAACTTATAGACACATTTGGTGGACTCCTTGTGTGCATGCCATCAATAATGAACTCAAGGACATGGGAAAGATTGATTGGATCAAAGTAGTGGTCAATGATGCTAGAGATGTGCAGATGTTTATTTGCAACCACCACACTTCACATGCACTCTTCAAGACCTCTAAGAAGGATTTCTTGAAACTTGTCGAGACTAGATATGCATCCTATTTCATTCTCTTGGAGAAAATGCTTGATTTGCAAGAGGCATTGCAACTAATGGTTATGACAACAGAATGGAATCGGTGGCCCGAGTCCAAGACAGAGCAGGGGAAGAGGGTGAAGGATGTAGTGAAGAGTGATGTTTTTTGGGGTGATGCAAGATACATAGTCTCTATCATTACTCCAATTTTCCAAGTCATTAGATATGGGGATGCCAATGCACCTAGCTTTGGAGAGCCGTATGAGTGCATTGATTGTATGCTAGGCCAAATGAAGGCTGTTGTGGGAGAGAAGGACCCCACATCAGCATTCTACAATTAGCACATTCAGCCAATCATTCAAAAAAGATGGGAGAAGCTCAACACTCCCTTGCACATGGCTTCCTATACATTGAACCTCAAGTGGTACATGCAAAGGCCGGGTAGGGTTACACCCTTACATGATGTTTAGGTGAAGGTAGGGTTTTTTAGGGCCATAAAGATGTATGATCCTGTAGAGGCTGACATCATTCATACTAAGTGGACAAAATTTTCCACTCTTAGGGGTTATTCAAATGCAACCAAGAGGACCCAATTTTGTGGTGGAATTGACATGGACCAATTTCTTTGATTACCACTCTAACCATTCAATTGCTATCTCAAGTTTCTAGTTCTTTAGCTATTGAAGGAACTGGTCTACTTATAGCTTCATCCACTCTCTTGAGAGGAACAAACTTACCTCTAAGAGAGTAGAGAAGCTTGTGGCTGTACATAGTGCTTTGCGTCTCATTGATCACAAGGCACTTGTGTACAAAGAGAGTCTAGTGGCACAATTGGATGTAGAGCCAAAGGAGCTAGCACAAATTGATGAGGATGCTATAGTTACATAGGCAAGGCTGGTTGATATTAGTTTGGCGGAGCTTGAGCATGTGTCCACTTCCATCAGTTCTAGTGATGAGGAGTTTGGGGATGATTAGATGCTTCACTTCACTGCATTTTGTTATTTTGACATAATTGTAATTGTAATCATTATTATGAAATCTTGAATATAAAATTCGAATTCGACATTTTCGTTGTTCAAACTTCAATGTTAATAACTTAATTGTTAAGTATTTTAAGTATTTTAAATTTTAATTAGTAATTTCAATTTGCCAAAGTTTCATTTGTAAATTCAACATTGTAATTCTAATACATCTTTTTATAACTATTTTTTCAAGTACCTATATGTATCTTGCCGCCGTCCCCCCGTCGTCCCTCGCCGCCGTCCCCCACCATCCCCCTCCCCTCGTCCCCGAAACCCGTACATTTTCTATTCCTTTTTTGTTTTTTTTTTCTTGTTTCCAGTTTGAGTATTATAATTATCAAGATAATGGCATTGTAGCTTATACGAGTTTCCTTTAGCCAAGTGGTTTACATTTGTTCCTTTGATGTTTGTACTATCTTTGTTCTAAATTGTGTCAAGTCTAGTTGCTACAGAGATATTTACATATTTTTGTATTCTAAATTGTGTCAAGTTGCTATAGAGATATTTACATATTTTTGTATGAGGGTGCTTGGTAAACAACATTTTTCATCCAGAATTGCAAACTCTTTTCTCTTCTTCCTCTTTCTTTTGTATTTTCTTTCATACAGTAGTTAGGCTAGTTTAGTTTAGGAATAAGATCAAAAAATTTGTAAAACACAAGTTACATGATTTTCACTAATCAAATTTAGATTAAGACATGCATATATAAAAGAAGCACTATCAAGATGTCAACAATACAGAGATTCCTTAGCCTCCACTCTAAACAGAGGTGGAGCTTGGGTGGTATGAGGCTGCTCCTTCTTGGGTTCTTATGTTTTTGACTTCACTTGTCTTTGGAACCTCCATAGAGACTCCTAGCTTGCCTGTGAGAACTTCCATGATCTTCTCCACCTTTTCAGTCTTTCTCATGAAGTGAGTAATGTTGGCTAGATCCTCACTGAGCTTGCCGAATCTTTGTTCACCATCAAAAGGCATTCCTCCTCTTTCAAGAGCCATGCTTCTGATTTGACTATTCCATCTTCTTGTGGATATCTATACTGCAAAGGAAACAAAACGGTTTTTCTTCTAGCACTAGCTGATTAAGTGAGGGACATAAAATGTAAGATTAGCCACTTATACACTATAATGTCCCTTGTCCTAATTTGCCCTAGAATTTGTCTATGGGTCACAATCTCCACAAACTAGGGTTAGGGTTTTCACCTTATCAAATGAATAGCTCCTTGATGGTGTAATGCGGACCTTGCACCCTGCATTCAATCCATGGACAACATTCACACATGCATCTATATATATATATATATTGTTAGCATTAATCCATGGCAACACATTTATAGATTATCAACAATGCAACCTATCGTGAACTAGGAGGAGTAACATGGGTGGGTCCGCCCAAAGCCATTTGCCAAGCCTAAGAGGTTGTATACCACAACTCTCCTTGTTGGTGACTTGCACCCGCTTTCCCCATCCATGTTGCCACCTCAGAAAACACTTTGCCAACTTGGTGGAATCGGGCAGAGCTCACAAGCGGTCCAGGTGCTTCCACTCATCCATGGCCCATCCTTTCCTGAGGTTTGGGCAGATCTGAAGTGGGATTTCCACTCATCCATGGCCCATCCTTTCCTTAGGTTTGGGCAGATCTTAAGCGGGATTTCCACTCATCCATGGCCCATCCTTTCCTTAGGTTTGGGCAGATTGTGGTGTACCACCTCAGGTGGACAATTGCTAACTCAATTTTTTTGCTTGTGGGTTATATGTTTGCACTTCCAAGTTTTGTTCGTCTTGTCTTAATGAAATAATATAGTGCCAAGAAATGCAACAAATGCCAATAAACATATACCAGTTGCAAAGAATAGAAGTGCTTTATAATGAAGCAACAATTCCAATATGATTATACCAAGTTTGCCAATGCAATATATATTCTCAAATCTGATCATCTCTCTTGTGCAAATACAATAAAGTTATCTCATTACCATGCTGATAGAGAAATGAAGAGCCAAGACTCTTGGCATACAGTAATTCTGAATATATATGCAGCTATAGATTTCATGACATAAGATGATGATCAAACATTGATAGCTGAGTAAAGACTTCAGTAACAAGAATACTCAATTCTGAGCAATACAATGAACAGATTTATGCATAAACAGTATTCTGAAATATATGACAGCAATCTCTGAGTTTACATCAGACATACATGTGCACATAGAATTACTAGAAATACCCGTTATAGTCTCCAAATATGATTATGAGTTGACAGCAGAGGTCCACATTGGTTGCAGCAGCAGATTAATGCTTGTAGCAGCAAGGATAAATTCCCAGCACCAAAGGAATGCTCAGAAACCCCTACGCCCAGCAGCTGCTAATGCACAGCAGCACCCAGGAAAAAAAAGCATATATACCTCCACATGCCTCAGGAAACTCACAGCAGATTAAAAGACCAATAGCTATGGCTTCCCAACACTTCTAAACCCTCATTGCAATCCCTTGGAAACTCATACAAAACTCAGCCAATAATAATAACCCAGCACTGTAGCAAATCACTGTAGCGGATTACTGTTCACAGGTATTGTATGTAATGTCCCCTTTTTCAACGTGATCTTGTTTTGCGATAGTTAGCCTATTTCTTGGACCCTTGTGGGCTAGCTGGATTGGTTAGAGGGTCAGTGGTACTTTCTGGAGAGTTTGATCGTTATGGTTTTTAGAGCCCAGTGATTGGTTCACAGCAGGCGTTGGCAGTGCAGGAATCGACAGCTTCTGACGGCACAGGATTATATGGTGTTTTGAGTGAGTTATGGGTTTTTAAGTGATTTAAATATTAATTGATTTAATATTTAATTATAAAGTCAAATTGACTTTATATTTTTAAATCACTTAAATATTCTCTAAAAGTGATTTAATATTTTAAATCACTTAAATGAATAAAGTGCGCCAAGTATTTAATTCATGAACTATTGAGATGAATTAAATATTATTTAAAAAGATTTTAAAACCTAAAAATGGCGTACTTTCTTGGAATGCGTGCCTTTGCATAAAAGGGCATTTCTGGCAATAGAAACTCATCTTTGACAATTTCACTTTGCCTTGTGCTATTTTTCCTGTGCATTCTCCTGTGACCAGGGTTTGAACAATTTGTCCATTGAGGAACAATAACTCTTCAGTGTTGAGTGCTTTTGAGGCTGTGAAAGATCAGCTGAATCAGTACAGTTGAGAGCTTCATACAGAGGTTCTACAGATACAGACAGAGATTATATATATTCAGATTTCTTGTTGTTTGCAAATAAATGAGGGTTTCTTCCTGGTGGCGCATCCTTCTTCAGAGTCAGAGGCTTCCAGCAGAGATTCTTTGCATTCTTTCCTTGGCCGTACGGCCTACCTTGGATATTGTGCCTTTAGAAAGGCGTGTGAAGGGTTAGGCTGAAACGCCTCCCTTTTGTGTGATTTTTGTCTTCTATCATTGGTGTCCAGCAATATCAGAGGATTGTATCCAGTTTCGAGGCAGGAGAAATCACATCTGGAGATTTGGCGTGCTTATATGCTTGATTTCACCATTTCCGGCTGTCAAACTGGCAAATTGTTTAATTAAATAATCTGGAGATATTCTGGTATGTGTATCACTTGCAATCTATTTGTCACAGTTAAATAATGCAATCTACACTTCCATTCTGAAGCAAATAGTGTAAATTTACATTTTATGAGCATTTATGATGTGCGCCCCTTCTCTTCTGTCTATCAAACATTTTCTAAAAAATTAAATAACACAAAGACTTAAGAAAATTTGGTTTTTGAGTTGAGAGCCAGCAGGGCTCATCACATTGTAGCAGCACATCAACACTTCAGATCTGCAATGATTAACCTTCAAAACCCTTGTTGAAATTCTTTCTCTTTTGAGCACAATTAGAACTTTTGGATGAAGCTCTCCTCTAGCAATAATTCGGCTAGTATCTCGCAGCCTCAAAATTGCTCAACCAATGAGGGTTTTCGTCTCCAAAGGTCCTCCAATGGCTGAAACCCTAGCTGGCTTCTCCACCGCCAAAAGTCTTCAATTCAAATAACAATTCCTGGATGCAAAAGAATGACCTTTTAAGTTTCTTTTATTCTTTTCTTATGAGAGCTCAAACCTTTCCTTGCCAATGTGGGATAAAAGATATATTTCCCACTTTAATTTTTCACTTAAAACACTTTATAAAATTAAAATGACTTTATTATTATAAAGTTACATTATAACTTTATAATAACATTTAGATATTTTAATTATTCCTTAAGTCACTTTAAAAATTAACAACTCCTAGAATAATTGTCCATTTTATGAGCCGTCTAAACCAAGGAGTTAACCACTGCATCCATTGCACCTCCAACTACCTTACTAAAAATAGTAAGGGTCCCCCTCTATCAACCACTGAGGCTTACTATAAATAGTAAGTATAGCAAATGGGCCCCTGGAAACACCAAACGAAATCCAAAACTGAAAATCACTGAATTTCGGAGAAGATACAAGCCTCAACTAACCAAGACTCTGCCTCAGAAGACCCTCTAATCATCTGTATTAGCCTGCGAGAGTCAGTGATAGGCTAAACCATCGGTAAACATGACCATGCTAAAAAGGGGACATTACACGGATTTTAAGTGGGACCTCTAGGCACACATCACTGTCTTAGGCCTTTTCCCCCAAGCAAGTTTTCAAACAGGTTCAAACATTCAGATTTATCTTTAGGCAGTAATATGCAATACATGTTATGGCTTCTCAAGAACAACATCTAGATCCATGCCTACAGTAATAATGCATATTAATAGTAGAAATGCTATGCAGATCTCTTACCTTTATTCCCGATCGATCTGTTCTTCACACTTAGAAGATATCATTAGTGTTGATCAAGCAGATAAGAATCTACTATCCATACTTATTTAAAATATCATAATTACTTATAAAGCTTAATAATTGCTGCAAGCATCATTATTGTATATTCACATGTACTTCACACATCTACATATACACACGCACATATATATATGTGTGTGTGTGTGTATTTGATTTTATGTATATTTAACTTACTTCAATAAAAATCAGAATTACAGTTCTCTGTTCTGATTGTATCCTTATATTCTGAAGAATATTCATTCCCCTCCTTTGAACTAGAATCTGTTCAAAGTCTGCACAGAATCTTCTTTTATTCACATGACATTCCCTTTCTTATTTCCTTCGATGCTCTTCTTGTTATTTTCCTAATTCTTGGATGCCTTTCTGTTTTGGAACCAGCCTTCCTTTATATCTCCCGATTAGATGAAAGGACACAATCTTTTTGACTGGGACGTGTCACTTAGTTAATCGCTGCCCCTTGGGTAAATTAAATCGATGTCTTAAACTTTATTAGTTTGAATCGCTGCATTTTGCATTCTTTATCTTGGACGGTTTCTTTTATGGATATTAATCCCTTTATAATACATAGTTGCTGCTTTATAATTTACACTGATATATTTTATATTAATTGTTTCTTATTGAAATATATAATGTATTTATTATTATTATTATATTAGTTTTTTATATATCTTTTAGCATTTATATATTATAGTGATTATAATGATATTTAAAGTTGTCAATGTTTATTTTGTATTGTCGATATTTACATTTATAATTATAATATTATCTTACGATAATTATAATTATACTAATATTAAATTGCGAATATTTCCTTTTTACACTTTTAATATTTATTTATTTTATTCATTCATTACATTTTAATGCGTTACAATTTCGGGGTCATGACACACACATGCCACACAAAGCCATATCAAAGGGAACACAAAACCATGCTCTGATATCAATCTGACCCATAATTAGTGTGAAAAACAGTCCTTATGTCTAAAATTTGTTGTTTTTGGATGCAAACATGTATAAAGGAAGAATATATCATCAAAATTGAGAGAAAGAATGGAGTGTCCCTGGCCTTTTACCCAGAGAAGCCTAAAATGGGAGAGAATTTTAGAAGATGGCTCCTCCACTTGCCGCTATTTCCTTGTTTTATAAAGGTTTGCTACCTGCTCAAGGTCATCGTGGAGATCTTACACATTCAAGAGTAACCAAACGCCTTTACAACTTTGCAACTTATCTCTGATCTTTCCAGTTACACTTCAACTTTCATAAGACTGCCTGATTAAAGAAACTAGGTACAATACAGCCAATTACAATTGAAAGGAAAGCCCTTACAATGTCTCTCAAGGGAGTAAACTAGCTCATGACTTACAAGAGAGCTTCAAAGGGAACCCCAAAGGTCTTTTGAATGTCAAAAGATAGAAATACCAAATGCTCTAGCTCCTTTTTCTCCACAAGCTTTGTGTTTTTGTCATACTTGGATGGTTTCAGCTGTGGATGAAACAGTCCTGTATGTGCAGAGTGTTCAATGATGTATTCAGCCACAACTGGAACTGTATGATGTTTTTGGCTGGGGTAGAAAGCATTACCGATGCTTGTTTTTGTCATGTTGGCAATCCCTTGAGTGTTTGGATCACTCAGGTGATTTTCTATACCTTTTCTGACCACCTGAATTTTGTGAAACTCTGTTTCTAATATTTTCCTTTGGGAAATGTGTCTTATGAATGCCTTGTGCTCAGGTGTGTTCATTATCAAGGATGGGTAAGAAGGTTGTCCATTGAACTTTGCATAGTAGGTTTGATAGAAGGAACACATTTTCCCCTCTTTAAGTTCCACCATAAATTTCAAATGTTTGATGATGGATAATATTTCAAGGTCTTACTGACCACTTTCCCTGTACCTATATATAGTATAAACACATGATTGAGACAACAGGCATGGACATATATGGAAATAAACATATATTAACGCACATAAACATATTACTAGCTAGTTGTATCTAGTACTCCAGTTTCTTGCATATGGGAATTTTAGTAAATGCTCAATATTTGTTGCAGAGCATGTCTTTCAGGCATTAATAAACCTATCATCGATATGTTTCTTTTGATGTTTTTCATTATTCTCTCATTATGACTTTTGATTTAATACTTAGAATTTAAGGCAAATTCATGAGAAAGGAGACATCGGTTGTTGCTGTGTTGATATTACATCATGGCAAGGTCCCACACCCCAGCTTCATACATTCTAGGAGACATATTTCCCGATCTGATAATAAATGCAATTAACTGGCCATAAATATTAATAATAATGATCCACTCTGGCAGAGACCAACAACTGAAACTTAACTTACTAGATGTAAGTCCTCTTTGGTAGGATTTACATATGCAATCCTCACATTCTATGGGGAATATTGTTGGTAATAAAAGAGAACTAGGAAGATATTGGTCCCTTCAACTTTGGTCGTAAATGCAAATTTTAATTTGGGGCTAAACGCCAGCCATGCATGCATGTTTCTCATTGTTAAAGGTAGCCATATTTTACAAACATAGAACTCAATGAAATAGCTTAGTTGAGTATGCCTGTCATGTCTAATTTTTTTTTATATGTAGATGCTGCAATATGATAGGAATTGTAATGCAGATCTGATTGCAAGTTCAGATCATAAATTTCCAATGCCGAATACTATTCTTAGGGGCCTTGTGGTGTTGTCTTTTGGCCACTTTAAGGAACTTCTTTATCCTTCTGATCAGGATTTGATCATCTAGGCTGGCAAAAATCTCAATAATGGTTTCTGTTTTAACTTTTAACAAAAGATGATATCTTTAAAGCTTTAGATGATAAGTGCAAGCTTGAGGAGAACCATGAAGACCTTTTATATACTTCATAACAATTTGCTGATGCGATCCTCCATAAGTTAATAGTTTCAGCAGAATCTGGTCCTTTAGCTGGTACAGCTCTCGAACAAAGGATTTGACTGGAATTTATGGTTGTAGCAGTTGAGCTTGGTGGTTATTGTCAATTGATGGTAATATCTACCTTATTTGTTGGAGAAAATTTCTTTCTCCCTAATTGGCGTAATTAGTATTGCCTCCTTTCAGGAGCTGGAGGTCTTTTGTAATTATATTATTTCCTCACAGTTAGACTCTAATATGCTATATGATATATTGTCAAAAAGCTCTTGAAAAATACTTTCCAATGGTACAAGCCTTTATTTGATGCTATTGTGAAACCCATAAATCTTTCTGTTTCTCAAAAGCTTAGAGTGTACTGTTGGGCTACATGCAAATTTAGTGGGCTTCTCAATGCATTTCATTAAATTCAATGTTGCATCATACAATTTATGTCGTCAAGATTCTAGGTTAGTGAGAAATGGAGTGAATAAGTTCATTCCTCAACAAGCCTACCTTCTTCGCTAGGGCATGCAACAATTTTACTTTATGCATTGAACTGCTTCAATTAAGGATAGAGCCAAATCTCAATACCTAATGGTTTTAGATTTTTGTCTTATCCTTAAATTGTATTTGCCAACCTTTGCCCATTTCCTAATGACCTTGGAATGCTAAAAGCTTTCTTCCAAGTATTCATCAGATGACTGAAAACATTATTAACTGTATAATAACAATAAAACCCAGTCAATTTTCAAAGGAAAACGAACATGTTGGTGAGGCCTATTGGAAATATAAAATGGTAGGCACACACACACATATGATATCAAAAGGCGCTTCTTATCAACACAGAATCACAATACATATCCACATAAGGTTGTAAGGTGTTGTCAAACCTGGTTGGTTCCACACTAAAGGGGCATTTGTGACCAGCATAAGTCATTCTTATCTTCCTTGTACCATCAAACATTTGCATGGATTTCTTCTACATATATACTACCACAGGTCTTTTGACCAATTCTGGAGTCTCGGGAAAATATCATAGATGCTTATATCCATATACATTCTTTAAATGGAAAAAAATATCTTATTAGATGGCTTCTTAAGCACTTTAAATATTTTCTTGGCTCCTTTATATGCCTTCATAATTTATCAGTAGCCTTTTCACAAAATTGATTTATGTTTGAAAGCAGCTTGATTTCTGACATGAGGGGGGCAAAGCAGCAAATCTATAGAAGTGTTTCTGCTATCCCAGTGTTTGCTATGTATTACATTTCCAGATTGGTGGTACTTTATCTCTGTTAATGGTAGTGCTACTATTGCAGAATGGTGCAAAAAGTTCATTGCATTGATTTTCAACTTTTTTGGGAACATATAATCCCCATCGTTTTGCTTAGTTATCTGTCATATTGTGAAAAGAATTAGTGTGCTGAAAGGTGTATTGATGGATTGAAAATTCAATTCTCTTTCCTGAATCACACTCATGACCAACTTAGGTCAATTTTGTAGCAGAAACTATCTTTTATTATCATTAATTTTGTACATCAATTATTATCTACATGTATGTTACTTTTTTGTAATGACCCCTTTCTAGTGGAAGCACTTAAACCCGAATCTGGCTTTCAAAGTGTTTCTCAAAGAGACATTAGAGACGTTAGAGATTAATAAATTTCAGTAATAATGTTTAATTAGATAAAAAATGATTTAATTATTTGTTCCTTGCCAAAGGATTGTTCGTTTCCTTCCTATTATTCACTATGAATGATTCCTTAATGTGTACAAATGTCTTTCGAGATCCCATAGATGGAATTCTATTATACCATTTAACATCATCGTGAATGAATGGAGTCATTATTACTTATAAGGCTCAATAATTGCTACAAGCATCATTATTGGATAATCGCAAATAAAATATTAGGTATATGCATTATCTTGTATATATAGTATGTGTCCACCACCTATGAGGTATTTATGGGTCTCAATATATATATATATATATATATATATATATACTCATCAATAACCAAAATACAATTATCAACATATGAATTATATACAAAAAACATATTATATTTAATATACTTATATTTTTCAAATATATATATATGAAACATATATATCAACTCCAACCATTACTAAATTCTTAGTCCATTCCTTTATTATCATTTATATAATAAATTGTAATTATTTATAGTATCAAATCCTAGTGTGACAATATTATAAATGATATTAGACACCAAGTATTATTATATCCTAATGATAATATCATGAATAATATTGTTCATCACATAACTTTACACTCTAAGGATAATATCTTAAATAGTATTATACATCACATATTAGTACATTCTGAAGTCATAAATAATCAAATAACATTATGAATAGCATTATATATCAAATATTATCATCACATTGTAAATATTATTTATATGAAATATTACTAATACCTCACTATCCTTACCTATAATAAATAATACATACCAATACTCAGATTTTACCACTGATCTGCCATCTCTCCTCCTCTCTACAGCGAGCAATCTGCAGACTCCTTTCTTACTTCCCCTTTTTAATCCACATATCCTCCATTTTCTATATCTTCTCAAACCAAACAATGGACATGTCCCTTCACAAAGAATACCTCCTCTCACGTGAGATGCAACTCTTGACTTCTGCCCTTTCATAATATTTAATCCTTATTACTTTAATACCTTTGATCTCCTCTTAACACCCATAAACTTGATCGCTGCCATTTTAGAAGATAATGAATCGCTGCTCAAAGTTCCTTAATGCTAATCGTTTCTTATTGGAATTTTCTATCTCTTATTAATAGTTGCTGCTGTATTAAGAGGCTATTCAAAGATTGGTTTCTTATAATATTTAATTATGTTATTTTATGTTTTCTATTATTTATTCTTAATCTTATATTTGTTTTATTGGGTATTCAGTCCATTTTTTTATTTGTTTGTCTTTGTTACTTATGATTTAATATTTATGTATTATATGGTATTTATTATTCCATTCTAATATTTGATATTTAATATTAAGGCAAAACTATTAATTTGTTGATAATGACTGTTTAATAATATCAATTGTTTGTATTGTTTAATATTTATATTTTATTTACTTGAAGATAATTATAATAGTATATTAAATTGCTAATATTGATATATATATTTTTTGATATTCATTTTATTTATTTATTAATATTTCAATATTTTGTATTTGGGTGTCACAATTTCAGGGGACATGACATTTTTCGTTTGTGTAACTATACTAATTCCAATTATTATATATAGAACGTTCTTTCATTAATTAAGATAATTACATTGTAAGTTAAATTCAATCGTACTAGTCTGAATCTTTGATACTCAACATGCAGATAATAGAAGTGTTCTCGTGAGATTATTTCATTCTTACTAGTCTTTGCATCTCTGGTACTTAACATGCAGATAACAAAAGTATTATGTTACTTAAAGAATATGAAAAAGATCCCGAGCCTATTGTGTCACAAAGCTGTGAAGTGGCACTCAGCATGCTCGAGTTTGAGCAATCTGGCAGATCATTTGAGGTAAATCGTTAGATTCACGTCTCTTAGCTAATTATGCAGGTCTATTTTGTCCTCCATTATTTCCGTTGGACTACAAGTTGAAATCTATAATGACTAATGGTGATTGTTTTTTGCAGTACTTGTTCCTTGAATCACCACAGGTGAATTAAGATCATAGCCGACCATCGCTAACTTATTTTCTTTATTTAATGAAGTATAAACGAATTCAACACGTTATCTTTAGCTGTTCTTGATTATCTTTAACGTGCTTTAAAATTTAGGTGTTGGCTTACAATTATCCATAAGGAGCAGTTGTAAGACTGAAATGCAGCAATCTTCCATATGTATTTATAATCAATTCTATAACCAATGTGGGTTTGAAATGCTTTTCTTGGATGATAAGTAAAAACTATTGTATTATGTAACATTATTAGTGGTCACAAAACATCAAATTGCAAGTGTTTGACTTACACGCAAGGTACAATGGATAATATTTGTGCCTTTGGCTAGTAAATAAACCTTTCACCAAATGGTTAACTATTAATTCGGAGTATCTTGGGTCGGTAATCTTTCATTGTTAAATTCCACATTTACATAAGACTTAGATATGAGGATACTTGGAGAGAGTTTTGTCCATCCTTCACTTTATAATGAGCTAGAACACAAGTAATATTATGATCGTAAATGTCTAATACATTTTTGGATAAAGTTTAACATGCTTAAAAAGTGGCCAATCTTATATATTGATTCACGTGATTCTTATATGGCTAGTTCATTGATTAGGTCCCTTTAATAATTTGAACTCCCCTATTGTCTCTATTTTTTATTTTCAATCATAGTGGTAGAGTCATTTCTCAACTCTGTGACAAATATAATATAAATAGAGGATGGACATGGATGTTGCAATAAGAGAGCTTGTGAATGCTAGTGACTAAGGGTCATAAGCTTGAGATTGTATGAGAAGATGTTGCATAATAGAAAGATGTTAATATTCTTTGTAAATTTGATCTATTGTGAATATGTATTGTGTGGATGATAGTTGTGGGAAAGGGCGTTATTACTATTGAGAAATAAGATGAAATTATTACAATAATTGTTTCTTAAAGTGTGTAAAATTGAAATTTATTTTTTGGTATTGGATCACTAGAAAAGATTATGTTTGAAAACATAAAATTAATGATACAATTAGTGAATCATGTCTTTACAACACATAACATGAAATTTATATGGAGAAATCTTTTTGGTAAAATTTCTACCAAAGAAAGAGGGAAATTATATCCTATTCACAAATTAACAAGATGCAATACTCGTGTACATGTGAAATATGATATCAATCTACTATCTCACACCTTCAATATAGGTAGAGAGAGGCAAAAGCATAAATGGCTTGACCAAAACAATTGATAACAAAACTCAAGTATAATGCAAAAAATCCATGACCATTTTGGAGAGCATTTTTCAAAAATAGTAATCATGAGCAACAATTTCACATGAGCTTAATCAATGAATCCCTAAATAGAAAACACAACCACAATAATATCGTTGACTCGTAACTTCTTGACAACACATCTTCAAGTGTTATACCATTTTTGGAGATGATAACTTATGTGGGTCCCATTTGATATGACACGATTCTCCATTTCCCAATCCTAGCACCTAGAATTGAGAAATAACATTCAGTGAGTCCAAAGTCAAAGTAATTGCCATTGTAGTGCTCCACCTCCCTATAAATGCATATGACAACCAATATCAAGATTTTAAGGGAATCTAAATTATAAATGATTTATTCAATTACACCCTACCTCAAAAGAGTGTTGGAAACAAAATATGCATAGAATTTTTAAGGTTAATAAAACCTCAATCCTAATATTTTTTTATTCGATGTTATACATTGCAAATACACTAATTTGGAACATAAAATGAATTAAGTATAAGATTTAAAGCCCATGACCTTCCTACACCAAGATAACTTATCTATGGTTACTAGTTTCATGAGGGAATTGATACCATTTTTCTTAGTGTAAGTGTTCTATAATAGGATCTTACCAATTTTATCATCTCACACAAAGTGATATTGAACATTAACATGCTTAGAACAAGCATGATAAATGAGATTCTTGGCCAAACAAATAGTACTTTGATTATCACAACCAATTCTTACTATCTTTCAATTAGAATCAATATTTGTACAAAGGCTTTGTAATCAAATTGTCTTTTTGGAGGCACATGTAGCAATCATATACTCTAATTTGATAGTGGACAAAGCAAATGTGGGTTGTCTCTTATCCAACTCATTGCATTGTTAAATAGAGAAATCACATAGCCACTAGTGGACCTTTAGCTATTTGTCACTTGCCCAATTTACATCCACAAAGTCTCATGTTTTAATGATTTATCTTCATTATCAGTACTATGATAACACAAATAGTAATTAGAAGCCTTTCACAAATATCAAAAAATGCTCTTAATGCAAATCTAATGCTCATTGCCAAGGTTGGACATAAACATTCTTAAAATTTTCATTGCTTGGCCAATATTTGGCCTTGTGCAAACTATCACATACATTAGATTATTGACAACACTAGCATAATCTATGTTGGATAGATCTTCAAAAGCACCATCCGATTTGGGACACATCTAAAGAAAACTTAGTGACAACATGAAACATAATACTCACAGGTTTGCAATCATGTACACTAAATCACTGCAAAATGGTAAGAATATATTTAGTTTGAATTAACCAATGTTTTCTTTATATTTGATCTTTGTTGATCTCCATGCCAAGAATATATTTTGTAGACCCCAAATTTTTTTATATCATATGTGTAAGAAATATGAGTTTTGAGCTTTATAATCATCACCTTGTTACTAATAAACATGCCATCCACATATAAGACAATGATTATAATTTGTTTACAAATAATTTTAACATAAATACAATGATTTTCTTTGCTGCTAACAAAACCTAAACTCAATGCAAAAGAATCAAACTTTTGATATCACATCTTGGGTGACTATCTTAGATTATATAATGATTGGTTCAATTTGTAAACCAAATGTTGATTCCCCTTTGCAACAAAATAATCAGGTTGTTGCATATAAATCCCCTCCTCAAGATCCCTATATAAGAAAGCAGGTTTAAAATCTATTTGCTCAATTTCAAAATCACGAGCTATAATATAGATAATACAAGTCTAATAGAAGTTAATTAGTAATAGGGGATGAAATTTTGCAGAAATCTACTCGCTTTCTTTAGGAGTAGCATATGTTAGTGTTTAGATTAGGAATGACATAAGCATAAATACACAACACATGAACAATAAACACAACAGTTTACCTTGGGAAAACCCTCCTACTTGAGGGAGAAAAACCCAACAAAAAATATCTCATATATTTATCAGATAGAAGTGCAAAATGTTGCACACAGAGTCTAGCCTTACACAAGGCTGAATGAATACAATGAATAATAGCATCACTCCTTGATGCAAAAATACAAGTGAAAATGATTTGCTACTAAGTTCGAACTCCTCCTTGAAAGAATGCCAATTGAATATGAGAATGACTTGATGATTTGATTGAATGGTCTCCACCTTGTATATATACAAAACAAGGTGACTCTTCACTTAGGTCGGCCTCCTTTTAAGAAATAATATAATTTGTGATTAAGGCCGACTTGCCTTATTAATTATTTATTATTTAAATTTTTACTTAGGAGAAAATATCTCCCTAAGTTACAAACGCTAACACTCCCTCTTAGCTAGGGAGGTATTTTCTAGATATTCTCGTCATGGAGTCTTTCAACATGACGCCCACAATGGCTACACCCATTTGTGGAAAGTAGTTCATCACAGAGTCTCTCAACGTGATATCATCATGGAGTCACTCAACATGACGTCCACCATGGCTACTCCCATGTGTAGAAAGAAACACAAAGGTTCATCACAGATTCTCTCAACGTGATGTCGTCATGGAGTCTCTCAACATGACGTCCACCATGGCTACTCCCATGTGTGGAAAATCACAAGTACAAAGCGTTCATCATAGAGTCTCTCAACGTGATGTTGTCATGGAGTCTCTCAACATGACGTCTCGTTTCAGTCTCAGAGATGAACAAGGGCTCGCAACTCATATTTCTCCGTCTCAGAGAAATATACACTACATGGGTTTTCACCTCATATTTCTCTGTCTCAGAGAAATATACACTACAAGGGCTTTCACCTCATATTTCTCTATCTCAAAGAAATATACACTACAAGGGCTTTCACCTCATATTTCTCTGTCTCAGAGAAATATACACTACAAGGGCTTTCACCTCATATTTCTCCGTCTCAGAGAAATATATAGTGCAATAAATCTCCGTGACTCCTTCTGAAGCTCCAAGTACCCACATTGACCTTCTGACCTTCTCATCCAAGGTTGCCTTTGTTGGTTTGTCAGACTCCCTCTTAATGTTATTTCCTCCTCTTTGAAGAAACTGATCGCAAATTCTCCATCCAAGGTTGACCCAACCTTGTGCCCTCGAGTGAAGAATCATGAGAGTTATGCACTACCAGCTCAGTCCATGGCTGCAAGCTATGACTTCATGTTTGTTCATTTCTCATAACTTCCTCACAGGATGCCTCAAGCACTTCCTTGCTTTGAATTCCGTATGCAATCTATCATCATCCTTTTGCTCCATCCTTTACAGATTGGATCAACTGAGGTATAATTTTAAGGACTAAGTCAGATGGAATAGCAAAACTTACTCCTGCTGATGTCCTTGTAAATCATGGACTTTCAAACACAACCTCTAGTCATCACATAATTATCAACATCCAATTTGTGTTCCTGTCAGTATTATTTTTTGGGTCCCACGTCAACCTATCAGCTAGGCGCTTGAACAGAAACACCCAAACTCTCTCAACTGCAACTTCAAGTGTTCACAAATTCCAGAATACTGATCGCATCATTGGACGGCAATAGATAGGAATCTCCACGTTTCATGAACTGGCCAGGCCACTTGAAAAAAAAAACTCCACCAAGAGTTTACTTCTATCGGGCCTCCCTCATATCGACTTCCTTGTATATCTCTTCTTCCCATGGCAAACATTATCCACAATTTCTCTAAACCACGATTATTGTAGATTAAACATTGCTCTGAATATTTTTAAAAAAATGTATTACCAACTCAATGTCATTCTTTCCCAAGCCTTCCTGAGTTTACCCGTCGAACTACTTACCTTTTAAGATATGGCTGCTCTGTAACACAACTCTTCATAGAAGCCGACACCATTAGAAAGTGAATATTTGAATGCTTAATTGAATTTCAAATTTATATTTCCTATGCTCCACAAAGATCTTCTTGATGCCTTTAGTCGACTTCGATGTCTTCAGTCTATCTCTTTTAAGTATTTTCTAGTTGCATTCGATGGAAGCATTGAAGCTTTGATTTCTTTACCATGACAAAAAAACATCTTCAAAACTAGAGGCTCCCGATAGTTCTTTGATAAGTGGCAATGATTTATTTCCGGCTGAAGGGTCCGCATCTACCACGACTTCCTTTATTGATATCGACTCCTTTGAAAAGAAATACGACAATCTAGAATATTAATAAGAAAGGCACGATTTCCTTATCTCCATTTATGTTCATGTATTCGCATCTCCTAATATTTGTGATTCTGAAGTTCTTTGCTTTCTTCCCCGATTATCGCACGACTTGCTATTCGTCTTTGCATTGATGAATTTCGACGTTAATCAACATGGAGCAGCGATATGGTTCAATTTGTGGCATAGACCGAGATTAAGATTCTAGTTATAATAGCTATGTTTCATTTACACACACAATGGCAATATCTCGAAGATGGCCCAAAACAGTGCCTTGATTTCTCATGTCATCTAAGCAATATGGAATGTCGACGATATTCTCCTCCACCAAGGCCAGAGAGTTCCAACAGTAAAACATATGCAAACTCGACATACATAAGAATCTTCCGCCAGTGTAGAGGACATGTTGGTCTTCAATATAATGTCTTCAGTCTATACTCTGCAATTGTCGCAGGATACTATTCATTGGATGGTTTACTCCAGAATCGACACTCTATGTTCTGACTATCATTTGTTTTTGTCAATATTATTATCTCTAGAGGCAACTTTCGGCCCCAAGGCTATATACATTGACTCTGCACCCTAATTCCCTAATTCAATGATCTTTCCTCAATCTAAATTGATGCCTTTGACTCTTCTCGAGCTTAATATTGAATTGTATTCACAAAACCAAAATTGCTTTGTCAAATCTGATTGGGATATTTCAGAACCTGGCTCTAATACCATGTTAGTGTTTAGATCAAGAATGACATAAGCAAAAATACACAACACATGAACAATAAACACAACAATTTACCCTGGGAAAACTCTCCTACTCGAGGGAGAAAAACCCAGCAAAAAATATATCTCATATATTTATCAGATATAAGTGTAGAATGTTGCATACAGAGTCTGGCCTTACACAAGGTTGAATGAATACAATGAATAATAGCATCACTCCTTGATGTTAAAATACAAGTGAAATTGATCTGCTGCTAAGTTTGAACTCCTCCTTGAAAGAATGCCAATTGAATATGAGAATCACTTGATGATTTGATTCAATGGTCTCCACCTTGTACATATACAAAACAAGGTGACTCTTCACTTAGGTCGACTTCCTTTTAAGAAATAATATAATTTGTGATTAAGGCCGACTTACCTTATTAATTATTAATTATTTAAATTTTTACTTAGGAGAAAATATCTGCCTAAGCTACAAACACTAACAACATCTAGCCACCAATTTGGCCTTGTACTTCTCCAATAATCAATCTACACCATTTTCTTTTTATACACTCACTTGCAACCGATGTGCTATCTTTCTTCAAGCAAACTAACAAGATCCCAAGTATTACAACTACCTAGGGCCATCATTTCCTCCTCCAAGGTTTGCATCCAAGACTCACTATTTATTAAAAATAGAGCCTCCTTAAAAGTTCTAGGTTCATTGTCAGTACTCAATAAATAAAATACACAACAAAAAATTAGTGGTTTATATTGTCAATTGAATTCCATTATCCGACAGACCTCCTCAAGGTAGGAGTAAAATGCTTTGTTTGTTCTTTTATATGTTCATCCTACAGATCCTCATTTAAACTTGCATCTAAACCCTTTTCTTTCTTTCCATTCTTTAATCCATCAATATGTTCTTTCATATTTGCATCTTCCTACTTTTCAACTTGAGTCTCAAAATACACTATTTTCTTTCCATATTTTCCCTTTGGTTGTTCAAGACTCAAAAAAACATTTAAACTTTGTGAAAATGACATCTTTAGAATAAATCATTTTTTAGGTTAGCAAATTCCAATACTTATAATATTTTATGTTCTCACTATATCCTATAAAGATACATTTCAAAGCTTTTGGATCAAGCTTAAATCAATTTCCTAAAACATATAAGCATAAGTGTCATAACCAAATATTTTAAACGTGAAATAAAAGGCTTCTCACCTCTTCATACTTCATAAGGTTTTTCTTAACAATAGTTGAACAAGGAGATCTAATAATCAAATAAAGAGAAATACATATACTATTTGTCTAAAAGCATCAATCCATTACCATTAGAGTTCAATCCATTCTCTTTGTAATTTCATTTTGTTGAAGTGTGTATGGTGTAGTATTTTATTGAACAATACATGTATGCTTATAGAATTTATCAATTTTTGGGAGCAATATTCATCACCATTGTGTGATCTCAATGCCTTTATTTATAAGTTGTTTGCATTTTAGCAAAGGATTTAAATTTCTTAAACTTAGTGAAAATTTGGATTTAGCACACATAAAATAAATCTAGGCGTAACTAGAGGCATCATTAATGAATGATAGTGTTGAATATTTTTCATGGAATTCACATCCATTGATCCAAACACATTCAAATGAATTATTTCTAATAATCTCTTTGCTTTATAAATTTTTGTAGAAGAGGAAAAAATATAAATTGACATTTTTCATTATTTTGAAATTAAGAATGTATTAGTTTGTTACTAATTAACAAGATAATTCTACAATCCCTAAAAGTGTTAGAAACTTAGAAATAAAGTATTTTTATTTAACTAAATCATAGAAGAAATTAATAAAATGTTGTATGTTGAAAATTGAAAAGCAATCCACAAAAATAGATTGTAGAATCAAAGAAAGGATAAAGAGAGGAACCTGGTACTAGATGGTCACCAATAAAGATGCCAACACATTGCACATATATGTTTGTGCTAAATGATGTCATCCATACAACCACAATAATTAAAAGAATTTTTAGAAATGTCAAAATCCAATCTAATAGTTTGCTCATATTTGTTCAACTAGAAAAGAGAACATACTAACAAATACTAGATGATAGAAACATAAATAAATGTATAAAATTACAAGATTTATATCATATTAAATAAAAGATAAAGAAGAACAATACATAATGAAGGAACTTGTAAACCTCAGTGTGGTAGAGTGTTATGAAAGTACAAGTAACCACAAAGAAGAGAGAAAATAGTTTGGCACTAGTTGGGGGTTTTTCTTAAGGTCAAACTCCTACTTTAGTATTTCTACCTCCCTAGGAACCATGATAGAGAGTGAAAAATTGTGTGTGAGTGTTTATATCCCAAGCGTGTCTAGGAATGGTTAGAGGAGTGCAAGTGCAATGTGAAGACTAGAATGAAGGGTAAAAGGGATGTGAGGATCCCAAGGTGGTCAAGGGCACAACAATAAGAGATATACAATAACAATGAAATAAAAAAAGAAAGAGCAAGGAAAACAAAAACAATTTCACCTATGAAGGCTTGGGAGGCCATCAAGATAAGAATTTTGTTGGAGTGTAGAGCTCGAGAGAGCTTGAGAGTGCCAAAGATGCAAGAAGAAAATCCAAAGAAATCCAAGAGAGTGTAAAATGTAAATAGTATAATTCGAAATGGAAGAAGAGGCAAGTGGAAGAGGTTGACGAGCTATTTGGATTCATCTTGAGGTCACCACTAACTTGGTAAAGTGACAAGTGATAAAATGCTAAAAAATAGACACCAAATGAGAAATTCTCGTGGGACATTAGCACATCATGCAATCATTTACATGTCATGCTAGTGCCCAATTTTGAGCCCTAAAATGACATGACACTAGAAAAACACAAGGCTAACAAAGTGGCAACAATAACTAGACAAAAAGAGAACATAAGAAATAAATCCTAAGCACCATGGGAGGGAAAAAGGCTATAATGCAAAGAAGGAAATGAGCCCACAAGAACACTAAGGAATGGATACCAAAGTGAGTCCAAAATTTTAGTTTTTTATGATCAAATGTATATAAGCAGATTTTTAATTCAAATTCAAACACAGACACAACATATACACTGGGAAAACCCTCCACTTGAGGGAGAAAACCCAACAACAAAGATCTCTCTCTCTCTTTTATATATATATATATATATATATATATATATATATAAACAATGGCAACAATTTTCTTTACAATGAGGCCAATCACAAGGCCAATATCCAACATCAACTCTAGATGCAATAACAGATTATAATTTGCTCTTCCTTGATATTGAAATCTTCACTTAGAGAACCTTTGACCTGCTCTTGATGAAATTCACACTTGAAGGAATGAATGAACCGAATTTGCTTGGTGGTAAATGAATGGAAATGAACTTGTATAAATACAAAGTGTGGGAGAGGTCGTACCTCTTCAAGAACAAGGTTGGCCATAATATAAAAAATATAATTACAATAAATGATGTGAATTACAAGGAAGGTAGGCCCAATAAGAAAATAATATTGTTTCCAAGTGAAGTGCCTCTTCAATTTGATTAACTCAATAAATGAATGATTGTTAGGTTATATGAATTTATTGTTCACAATAAGGCGGAAGTATGTAGCCCGTAGCTACAACATCAACACAAACATAATGCAAAACTGTAAGGGTATACATTTTTTGTCATTACATTTCCAATAGGAAATGAAGATCTATTTGATTTATCAAACACACAGTGCTCACATATACCATTTTGATCGACAAATTAATCATAAAAACTATCAACTAAACTTTTATTAATAACGTTCTTAAGTCTTTCTCATTTATGTGACTCAATTATTGGTGCCACAACATGTATGCATTTTTAGTCTTACTAGTTATATTGGCAGAGTTAGAAAATTGGAGGCATTCAACCTAAAAAAGGTCTTAATGTAAGATCCTTTACTTACCACCGAGTTCCCTCTCACCAAATTGCAACCAAACTTGCCAAATATCACCTGCAAATCAAAGTCATTCAACTTGGATATATAAAGTAAGCTTCTCATAAGTACTAGAATATGAAAAACATTACTACATGTTTTAACCCTCTCGTCATTGAAATGGGACCATACATTTTCCATACCAACAACGTATTTAGTATTATTGTCACCAATAAAAATATCTCCTCTATCATAAGATGTGTATGTCGAAAACCACTCCTTTTGGGCAGTTATATGGTAAGAGTAGCCCAAATCAATAAGCCAAGTATCATCACTAATAATGTTAGTATAAATAATCAAAGAATCACTATTACTATTAGAATATTTCCTTATGAAGAAATTTGAAGATTCTTTTTTGTTTTTCATTTCATCTTCACATGCTCTCTCTTCCTAGAGTGTTTGTGAACAAAGTGTAGAGGAGGAAATTCGACACCCCAAAATGACGTGATCTTAAGGGAGAGAATATTCCTCAATTACCTTAGGGATCAAAGCTTAGGTGACAAGATGGGAAGACAAGGGGGTTTGCTTATATTTTAAGTTTTATGTTGAATTAATTGGATGAGAGTTTTAGAGACTAAAAGAGTATGTTGCAGAGGTCTCGTGATAAAACTAGTAGGCTCTCAACTAAGGACAACAATGTGGTGCATTGACGTCCCTACGGTGCGTGGACATCCCCACAATGCATTGTAGTCTCGTGCGAACGAAAATCGATTTTACTAACAAAAACACCAATGAAATTACTGACTATTTGATGACCAATCTATCAAGAGTGTACTAAGCTAACAGAATAATAGAGATAAACAAAATAACAATGATAAACTTAAACTAAATGAGATTGAAAGTAAATGATAGAATGGAAAAGAAGAAAGGAAACTCACAAGAGGTCCATGAATGAAGCCTCCCACAAAGTAATAACTTCGGTACCTACACATGTGGAAACAAGAAAATGGTTGGGGATGTTTTAGGGACTTTCCTTAGTCAAACCCTCGTGTAGGTGTTCCCACCTCCACGGACAACCAGATAGATAAAGGCAAAAGATAATAGACAAGATAAATAGTATATATAAACAAGTTAGAATAAAATATGCTACTCAAAGTAAAGATGATAATGCAATATGAAATAATGTAGTTACCTCCCTGGGTAAGATAATGATGTTGAAAAGAAGAGCATGCAACATCTAATACATGCTAAGAAGTCCAAAGTGTTGGTGTAGAGATCCAAGGTGCAAGAGATATTGAGAGAATGAGAGAATAAGAATGAGAGAATGAGCAAGATAGATGGAGATAGATTGAAACGATGAATATCATGAATGATAGAGTGAATAGAATGAGAAAATGGGAGGTTTGAAAGGGGTATAGGCATGCAAAGGGATTTTTTCGGTGTGCTTGCAAGCTATAGAGGCATTACACTTTGTGGGTAGGTGAGACGTTTAACACCTCAATGACTATGTAGATAGGAATCGTTTCGGGGCATTAGTTTGGCGTACAGTCATCCATGATAAAAGTTCACTTTAACAACCAAGAATGAAAGGGTTAATGATAATATTAAGGTTAGGTGAAGGGTACATTGCATTATCAAATTTAATTAAGCTAAGGGGGAGGTTATGGAATGTGAAATTGCATACGATGCAATTTTTGACATTACATTTTCCCCCACTTTAGTGAGCATATGTATTCTAATAGATGTGAGCTAAAGTAGAATGAAAGAGGTTGAAGAGAATATACCCAAGATGAAGAGGACATAGGTCTTCCATCCAGTACATGTGATTTCAAAGCTGAGCAAAGACACAAAGAGGACACAAGTCTTCTATCATGCAAAACCGACTACAATCTCACCATAAACATGTTAGTTGCAAACAAACACATTAGGAAAAAAAGTGAAAAATAGACATGATAAATTTGATTAGACATAAAGACGATGCTGATAAGCATAGATAGAAAGTTTTGTTATGCTAGAGACCATACAACAAGTTTATAGGTATGTGGCTGCTACAAACTGCGTTGCAGGACAGTCACAAAAAGGACAAGTCTAGTCAGGTTTCCCTTAAGCTAGACGATGAGATCAATATTTTTAAGATATACATTTTAAAAAATAGAAAGAAATAAAATATGATAACCCCCCTTAGAATGATGCGTGCTACGTAGAGGATCACAGGTCATTCTAAGGAGAATAAAGATAGAGAGATGTTGTTTCATGACACACATGGTGAGATGTATTCATGGAATGTTATCATAGAAGGGATAACACATAGAATCCAAAACATCAAGAAAAATAGAGGTGAAGGAATCAAGAGCATAGGTGGATCCAATTATTCAAAGCCAGAACTAATCATAAAAGTGTATATTGGAACAAGAAGGGATCACCTACAAAAATAATTACAAACTCCTACAAGCAAGTATGCAAGAATATGAGCTTTCTTGATATTAAAATCTATGTAATATGATGATGAGGTATATAAAAAATTATACAATAAACTTGCTTATATAGACAAGGTGTGATGTAGTTGTTACCTAATTTCACTAGTAGCTCAATCACGTGGAGATTTTGTGGTTTTAGAGGTTTAAGGTACATTTTACTTATGTTATATTGCATTCCAAGTGCATAAATTAATTCAAAAAGATTACATTATCATATTGCAGATTGCATTCATACAGATGCATTCAATAAAGAAGAAAGATTATACAAATATTTTCAAGAAAAGTAATATTTATTAACAATGTAAATATATAAGGTCTCACACAAGCCGTGAGACTAACTGTTTTAAAATAGAGGAAAGAAAACATTATATATTTATAGATATTAAAGAAAAGGAATGCACATAAAAGGAAGGACTAGCCATTTCCTAAATGACTGGTCTTAGTGGAATTTTTTTGCATCTTCAATCATGTGCTTGTCTTGCGTCTAGTTGCCTTGTCCTTGTTGCTCCTAGTTTCCCGCATCTAGAAAAAAAATGTTGTTAGATCAATGAAAGGTCTTTAATTCTAATATGTGCATACCTCTATAAACATACAATATGATCCTCCAATGCATTAAAATAGTTAGCATCATCAGGATGATCAAGTAACACAGGAGAATCAAACATATTTGCCATATGCACATGTTTTTCTAACTTGTTTGCTTCATGTGCAAATATAGGAAATGTAATGTTGTTGTTTTTGATTTATTTAATATCAACATGTGGGTTGAAATGTGGCTCCCACAAGGGTTGATCCCAGCATGTTGTTTTCTATTGTTCATTCAACGAGGCAGAAATGTGAAATCATTTCACTTATTAACTTTGAGCAAGTGCTCATCAACTATGGAAGTGAGTTGTCAATATTACTATCTTGAATAATAAGTATTTTCTCATTGGAACAATGAAGAGATCATAAGAAAAACATAATCATATAAAGGTAAAGTGGCAGTCGTTACTTGCCCCAAAAGGATGGCAGTCAAGATGACAGATCTCATACAATTGGCAGTCCTTTTGAAGAATAACAGTGCCTTGCAAGATTGACAGTATACAATATCACAAGGTAATCACAAAGATGGTAATCTATGGTGTGATTAGTGAAAATACAGATCTTAGATCATGGGAACAGTGAGAATGATGTTAGAGGAGCAAGTATGACTCAATCACACATGTTAGATGAGTGAGATAGCACCATATGTAGAGGGGTTTGAAAAATTCATCCACAAAGTCACAAATTTTTCATGGCCTATGGAGAAGTATGGACACAGCCATGACACCTCAAAGAAAAATGAGGTCTACAACTGAATGATTAAGCAAAGTTCTCCAACTATATGCAAATACAGAGCAAACCTTGAAAGGTTTTTTTCTTTTAACAACAAAATCCACAGTCTGTATTGCATATGCTTTAAAATCTTTTACAGAAATGCTCCATTTTCTCCAAATATATGAATCTATACATGGGAAGTACAAAATGCAAAATATTTTATTCATTTTTATGATAAAAAAGGCTCAGTTTCAAGAATTTTTATTTACTAAAAATGAGTGAAAAAACACAGAAATATTTTAGAAGTGCTTACCTTGAGCTTCAACAAGCTTTTTGTACAAGAAATGTCTCTGTGGCTGCAGGTTTCACCATGAAAATACCTACAGAGCTCCACAAACCCTTGGTGGCGCCTTGACAAAAGCTTCTCTAGAAAGCTTGACACAACAAAATGAAATACTTCATTTTGTTTTTTCTTTGTTTTACTTAGGGTTTTTTACCCTAGTATTCATGTGGCCAATAAAGACTTGGCATTTTTCCATGTTTTTTAAAAAATGCATGCAATTAATTAAGGCTGAGGACTAAGACTTTTAGTCTTATGCCTTAGTAATTTTTCTTCCCTATATGGTGTAAATCTATCAATCAAAAACTTATGTTTTACTTTAATCTTCTTCTCATAGGTCGAACCTTATAATTTCTTTTTGCATTGTTATTTAAAATATAAATTACTTAGTTAAGTGATGTTCTTATAAATCACTTAATCAGAGTTCCTATTTTTAAATGCAAAAAGTAGAATATTTTTCCCTATAACGAATTGAGAACATATAGTTGTGATATGGTTGAATTTATGACATGCCAAGCATCTAGGGAAGTTAGATCGGTTTTGAAACACATGGAGGAGATTTAGGAGATTGTTTTGACCTTTTACAAGCACATTTGAGAGCATGTAGGGGTGGTTTATTGTGCCTTCATGTTTGAAATGGTCAAACTTGACTATTTCAACACTTTGGAACCTTTGTGGATGGGATATAGTTGCTAGATTTTAGGGTTTATTGTTGTATCCGACCCCAAGTGCATTTAGAGCCTTTTTTAGTGGGAGATGGAGAATTGATGCATATATTGTCATTTTGACTATTTTCAAGAGTTAGTTCATATTATGCAGTTGGAGACTTAGTGACCATGCAGTCCTTTGATACATATTTTTGCATATTTTGTAACTCATGAGATATTGAATGCAGAGATTACCTTACTCATTTTTGGTAATGAATTCCTTGCCTATTTGTTCTTTTAGCTTTTTGTATGTTAAATGATTGATCAAATTGTATGTGAGATTATTTTGATTTCCTTACAACTTTGTCTCATACGTTATACCTTTTCTGTAATTAGTATGTTTTATACAGGTTACTGATTGTGTCTGTTAAATGCAAACTTCTTGCTAACTGTGAAGTTTATATTCCTTTTGTGAGTCATAGTATTTGACCTTTCAGCGAAATATTTATGTATAAGCATGCTGTAACAGTTTGTGCAAACTTGATTTTGATCAGTTTTGAGCGAAGTGTAGAGTTCTAAGTTTCATTGTCTCCCTTTCAATTTGGTGTATCACTTTACATTATATGTTTTCAGTTTTAGTCATATTTAATTTATCCTTCTCCCTTTTCCTTGAGAATTTAGTAGTTTTAAGTGATATACAAGCTAGGAACCGGCCTCATCTGGAGATTCACTCCAATCATTAGGTTACCCATAGCCTAGTAGGAGTGTTTCCATGTTTCTCCAGAAATTTGAGTTATGCAACTTAGCAAGAGTGCATTTCTGAGAGATGTCAGTAGTACCAACATTAAATGATTGTGTCACAATTAAATGACATGAACCAATATTAAATGACCATAAGACTAATATTTAATAAAAGATAAAAAGATAAATCTTATCTAAGCATTAAATATGCATAGGACCTAAGTGAACTTAATTTGTAAATGGGACCCCATTAAGTAACTAGATAGGAAATGTACCTATTTATACCAATACCCACCCTTAAGTGCAACTTATGGAGAAGCAATTATTATGTAAATGATGTAATGATGCAATGATGGGTTCTGACAACGAGGCCATTTTAGGTAGCCATGTACAAACACAAATACATTCCCTCACAAAACAAAGAAAAGGAGAAAACCCGCATGGGAAAATATCCCTCCAAAATAAAGAAAAAATACAATCAAGTGATGAAAAATGGAGAACTACATGATACCTCCAAAGTACAACATCCATCACAAATATACATTAAAATTCCCCCCCATAAGAGGGAAAGAAAGATACCACATAGCCCCCCCATAATGAAGTAGCTCCACAACCACTCAAGAAAGCCTAAAGATAAAAGGGAATCCAATGTCGACAAAAAAACATGTCTCACCTTGGGAAGAAAGAATCCAATAGTTGATGTTGAAGAAACCTCTTGTCCATGATGAATCAAGAGGGAAGAATCCTCATGAATGATATCTCTGAAGATGCATCAAGTGTCTTTGAAGATGTCTCAACAAAACCAGGTGTGGCCCAAATCAAAGAAGAAGACAAAGAATGTGGAAAATCAAGAGAAATCTCCAAATATGTATGATCAAAGAGGAGAGTGACACCCTCACACATGTCCTCCAAATCTGTCAAAGAGGAATACCAACCCAAATTTGATATACTTTCCATGAAACCATCCTACGAGGGTGAATCTAGGAAAAAAATGTATCTTGCTTATCCAATGTCCTAGAAACCAAGTCAACACTCAAATTTGAAGCAGGATATGATAGAACCTCATCAAAGATCTGATGAATAGTGAGGTTCATAAAGCCACCAAAATGAACATCTAGACAACTATGCACACTTGATCTAGGAGAGTGGTCCACATTAGGAATAAAATGAGAAAAGGTGTAGATATTTGTATCATGGTCAGCCCTACCCATTGCAACAATTTTTCTAGTATACAAATCATGAATGAAAAATGAATTAAGAGTGAACTCAAATTATGTAGCAGTATATGCTTTTTGATATACTAAAATAAAATTATGTTGAACATTAGGAATGCAAAGAGCATAATGAAAAATAACATTGGGCACATCAACAACTCCTTTACCAAATACATTCAAACAAACACCATTAGCCATCAAGATCTTCATGATTGAAGTATGCTTCAAGGATTAAAACCTAACAGGTTGTCCCAATATATGATGTGAAGCTCCAAAGTCAAGAATACAAACTCTAGATTGTTCAAAATGTGTTACAACAACATCATGACCTTTCATCTTATGACTTTTTAACTTTTCACTCCCATGAGTGTTTCCTGTGGTACCTATGTGTGTAGAAGATGAAGGTTGTGAAGAAGAATAAGAAGGTTAACTTGTAGATTTAGAAGGAAAAGAAATGTTATGTTCTTTTAGAAGTTTCCTTATTTCATCTAACTCTTTCTTATAAAATTTGTGTTCACCATGTCCATGTCTATTACAATAACCACACTTGGGTTTCTCCTTCTTAGTTTTATCCTCTCTAGGAGAGATGGGTATATCACAAGATTATGTCTTAGGTTTTTACTTCTTCTTTCCTTTACCTCAAGGTGATGATGCAATCAAAGCATGATTATTAGAGTGTGTATCATGTTGAATAAGTTTAACTTGTTCCCTAGCCAACCTATCACAAAATGTCTTAAAAGAAGGCGTGACAAATGAATCACCTAATCTATCCATTATAGCATAAAAGGAAGTAGAGAAGTATGCAAATGAACCTTTCAACTTAAACGAAATCAAGAATATGCATTTTTTATCAGTTTTAACTTTACCACATCCAACCAATTGTGACCTTAATGATTTAAATTTTACCAAATAGTCTTTAACTGTGTTAAAATAATCTAGGAAAGTGATGCCAATTTTGCCTCTACTTATGTAGCATGAATCTCACTAATTGAACCAAATAATTCCTTGTACTTATCCCAAACCTTCTTAGGAGAAGTACACTCCCCAATATGGAAGAAAAATTTGTCAGAAACATGCATAGAAATCAAACCCATAGCCTCATAACATTTGTTCCTATGAGAAAAAAAATTATATTCTCTAGAAAAATTGGGTTGTTCATCATCCAAGGTGGACCACAAACCCCTAGAAAAAAGTAATTTCTTCATTCTTTCTTTCCATGTATGATAATTATGAGGAGTTAGGGCCCCAAACATTCATTCAACCATTAGAAAAAAAGTGTCAAGAGTTTAAAATAGACAAATATTTGATGCAAATTGATGTGATATCACCCAATTTTGAAAATACAACTAAAAAATGAAGCCCCCCACAAATAGAACTTCTTTAGGAGACAATATGTCCAAGTAATCAATGAATATGCCAAATATGAAAAAAAAAAATTATACCTAGGACTAAATCTAGAAAAAGTGTATGAACCAAATGATAGAGCTCTAGAATACCTTTCAATTGATGCTAGAATCACAGAAATCAGATTTAAACTAGTGAAAAGTTATGAGCTCAAAGGTCCAAAAGGGAAAAGGCATTGGAGTTGGCCACCTGTAGCTTATAAAACTTTTAAAATTAAGAGATATATTATGAATAATATAATTAGTAATTGTGGTGCTTCTTGAAGATTTTTGTGTTTCCCCCCATGTGATATTTTTTAATATATTTCTCGTATGAAACCCAAAGACAATTTTATTGATAAAAAGTATCAATTTAATTTTGAACAATAATTTAAAATGGAATGTATAAACTAAATTTAAAGATATCAATAATTTTGATCCATGCTATGATGATAACTTTGAGCAAGTTGTTCCTAGCTACAACATATATTTACAAAGTGAACATGGACATATCATTAATGTTTTTTATGTCTTTCTATAAGTTGGAGAGACAAAAGAGGTGATTTGAGTCATGAAATTTAATTACATCATCCAGAATAGTCTAAGACCTCAATGCCACCTAGGATGTAATTAGTATTTGTGGTGCTTCTTGAAGATTTTGTGTTGCTCCCCATTTGATATTTTTTAATATATTTCGTGTATGAATCCCAAATCCAATTTTATTGATAAAAAGTATCAATTTAATTTTGAGCAATAATTTAAAATGAAATGTATAAACTGAGTTTAAAGTAGATATCAATTTGACTTTGATCCATTATATGACGATAACTTTAGGGAAGTTGTTCCTAACTATAGCATATAGGTACAAAGTGAACATGGACATATCATTAATGTTTATTGTGTCTTTTTAGAAGTTGGAGAGCCAAAAGAGGTGATTCAAGTCGTGACAATTTGATACATCCTAGGTGGCATTGAGGTCTTAGACTATTCTAGATGATGTAACTGTAGGATTTGGTTTCTATGTTGGCGTTGGATACTAACCACAATTTTTTGTCAATATGTTGTTTGTAAAATTTTGATACCTAGGTAAAAAGTTATGATTTGGAGAAAAAAGGCCCAATTTAGGCACTTGGGAGACTAATTGGGGTCAAAATTTTCACCCCTTGGGGCAAGCAGTTGGCCCCCAATGTGATAGTGGGTTGGTGTTGCAGAAAAAGATTTGTGCCACTGGTGGAGTGATGGGTAAGTCACGACCATGAGCAACACCGCCTGCACTAGGCGGTGGGTATCCTACGCCACTCGTAGCTTAAGTAGTTGGAACTGGGTGATAGAACCTACTGCCAAAAACCATGAGATCCAAATAAATGTCAAAAAAAAATAAAAAATAAAAATTCACTAATAGTCATACCAAAAGTGCATCAAATTGACACAATGCCTGTGTAGATAGTGTTAGCTCTCAAAAACACAGGCTGAATGCCTCAAGAGGCTGCCAATATCTTGATACGCTTTAGGGTAACAGACAGGGTCAAATGAATTAAACCTTCTACTCTTTAGGTGTTGCTAAACCTAGGCGGGTGTACCTTTCTAAATGAAGCAGACTTGACTTATGGTTATCCTTCTTGCAATGATTTGTCCACAATGGCAGATGCAAGTGAACAAATGAATTCAAGCGCAATAGCAATCTTCTTAATCTAAATCCTAAAATACTCAATTAATAGATATAAAGAGAATAAATGAATCTTAACGATGAAATTGTAGAGACCAGTGCCTTATTGGGTATGCGGAGTCAAATGAAATCAAGATGAGCAACACTCTCTGGAGAAAATTCAAATTATCTGGCATACATTTTATTTACAACTTGTATAAACATGCAATACTGTAACTACTAAGCTCTACTTTAACAATCCAAATGAATCTCTCTGATTATTGTGATCAATTAAAAGGATTTAATCTTTGTTTGAAAGAACCAATTGATTAACCACACAGAAAAAACAAATGTGCACTAATGAATTGAATATAAACTTGTTATATCAATTTAAACAATCAGAAATAATCCATCTTGGAGACAACTTAGCAATATTTTCATTAAATTCAATAGATAATTGATACCAAAAATGTGCAGCAACATCAATTGACTTTCATAAATACCTCCATTTTGAAAACATGCATCATAGTCTCTGATTTGATAAATCTATTGTACTGTATCCATCTAATTTTCCTACTGTATATCGAATATCTAATAGCTCTCCCTTTTACAATTACAAAATTCCTATTTATACACCAGCATCAGAAAAATATATCATATTGAGATCCCATGTCGGCCAACTGCTTAATTCGGGCTCATTTCACGTCGGCCTGCTACGGTAATTGAACATCCACATTTCGGCCACAGTATTTGAATTTCTATTAATCTCACTGAAACAGTCGCCAAGACAAAAACCTTCTCACGCCAATGGAAACCTTTTGTTCTATCGGCGAGACCCACCGTACTCGCCAAGACCATACTCTGAAGTCACACTAGTCTCGCCGAGGTATTTGTTTTATGTTGGTCGGTGAGACCCCTTTGAATTTACTATGACTTATTCCGAAGAAAACGTCTCTCAACGACGAGCCCTTTGATAAAAACCTTTTATGTAATGTCGGTGAGACCGAAGGTCACTCGCCAAGACCTCACTCTGATATCGCTAACTCATACCGATATGTATCTTCCCGCCACCGGTCGGTGTGACAATGTAAATTCGCTATGACCTCACACTGAAAACAACATGCCGATGTATCTCCATACATGCCGGTTAGCGAGACAAAATGTAATCGATAAGACCTCATTCTGACGATATAACTTATGCCGATAGGAACCTGTTGATGGTGTCTTCTGCATAGCAACAACTCAGACAGAATGCAATATTCTATCTCTCTTGAAAGGTAATTCTCAACAATAAATTACTGAAAATCACCCCAAGGTCTCTCGGGTGTTAGGTCATAACAGTGCATAAACAGCTCAGATAATTATGTGAAAATGCTGGTAATCACAAAGGGACCTTACTACAAGCAAACTGTATCTTTCAATTTATCAGATCTGACAATATGATGATCTTAAATCCTAAGTCTAACCGGATAATAAAGAAACAGCAAAAGATAGGGATGCGAGGAAGTGATAAAATCTAAACTACTGCTAGGATAAGCAATGTCAATGACATATATCTGGAATGGACCTATCTCAAATAACCAGTTTTTGTTCGACCCACAATGCAATCTTACAAGAACGGTGCAATCTTCTGAGGAATACAGATTTTCAAATCATAGACATTCATCTACAATCGAACTTAAGCACATTGAATATACGGTCTAGGTTGACTTTACCAGCCTACTACAATCAGATAGTTATTGGGAGTATAGACCAGAGATAGCTACAAACATTCCAAATATGAAATCATAAACATCATTTATCAAACTGAAACTAATTTATTTCTGGATACTAAACCCTAAATCTTCAAGCAATTTGAAAGATAGAACAAAGGAACCATGCAAGATGGAATAACACAAGAGATTGCACCAGGAAAACCACAATGTCTTCAATTGTATTAATCACCAAAAAGCTGCAACAATTCGACTGTTCTGATACAATATTTGCTTCAAGAAACTGAATATTACTTCTAAGGAAAATTTCTCTAACTATTGCTCTCTCTTCTCTATTACTGTCTAGCTAATGTCTAACCCCTTACAATGAGGCAAGAATGCCTATTAATAGCAAATCCCCCAAGGTATGTCGGCCCAGCCAAACATTTTACAAAATAATAAAAACTGCCAAAATAGGCCGGCCAAGGAAAAACAAACTAAGGCACACATTAAATGCCCTTCACCATCAAGGTCGGCCTTGACACAATCCCCAATGAAGTCTAGTCCAATGCATGCCCTATGATAATAGGGAAGCACAAATCTCGAAATGAGCATTAACTGCTACTTCCTTTATCTTTCCTCTGAACTGATGACCCTTGGACCCTCAAGAATACCCCATCCAACTCAGTGATAGGTGGCAAAGGCAAAACCTTGAGCCGACATTTAATTGAATTAATTTCCTCCTTGGACTGATTAACAATTTTGCTCCAATCCTCCCTGTTGGCCATATACTTATCTATCACTGCCAGGTAGGTGGTTGCATCATCAAGTAGGTGGCCGGTGATAGCTCCATCAGAATCCGGGGCATAAATTTCATGCCACCACTCCTTCAGTTGTTCCAAGCTCAAATATTTCGGAGCTATCTTCTTTCTGCCAGTCATTACCTCAAAGAAGGCAATGCATCCATCGTAAACTGCAGTAAGCTCACTGTCAATTGATTTCCTTCGTTTATGTATCTTCTTCAGAACCTTCTGCCTGATCTGCAGTGCCTCGAACCATTCCCACAGCTCATCCAACCTGGGGGAAGGAAGGATTCCATCCTTAGCCAATTGCTCTTTGCCATGCCCCAGGATAACCTTCGATTTCTACAACAGGAGGTCCATGTCATCCTTGTCCTGGGACAGAATATGCTCTAACAGCTCCTTGGCCCGGACCGCATCCTTTCCTACAGATAAGATCTCCTTAATAGTATCGTCCCCTTTTGTTTGGACATCCACCAGCCAATCTATGGCAGCTTGAGCTGAGGCCTTCATCTTTTCGATTCCATAGATTGTTTCCTTAGGCAGAAAACCAGGAGTGGCAGAAGAAGAAGGGTGGAGAGACTGCAAAGGTTTCATGACCTCCTCCAAGCATTTCCTTAACCTTTCATTCTCCCTCTTCAGTTCACGTTTAGTCTGAGTCTCCCTCTTCAATCTGTCAACAATCACTGCACTGGATCCCTCAAACTCCTCGATATCCTGCTCCATGGATGCAGGCCCGAGGTTGATAGTCTGGACATTGTAGTCCTAGCCTGTAACATCCTCTCTCATTTTGTCTACGGCAGGAGTGGCAATGTGGACTACCCTGTTATTCATGTCATCCCTTTCCACCCTTGAGATCACCTTGGCAGCTTTCTTTTTCTTTCCTTTGCCGATTTTTGACAACATCTCATCCCAGTCCAAGGGAGTATCTTCAACAATCACTTGCTTCTTCCTTGCAAGTTCCTTCTCCAGCCAGTCCGGGGCCACAGGGTCAGTCCGGATTTCTTCCGTCCACATTTCTTCGGGTTCCTCTGTCACTTTCTCTTCTTCTGTAGTTGTTACTTTGACTCCCTCCTCTTTCTCGGGGAGATGCCCACCTTGGTTAGTTTCTTCAAGTTCCACCTCTGGAAGCACCGGGGATGGAGTCCTAGCAGGGATATTTTCCTCCGGCCTAGGCGATCCGCAGCCTCTATCACTTTCCGGGGAATCCTCATACTGCACCAATAGGGAAGTATGTCTTTCCTCTGTCTCAACTTCAAGTCCTGCAGCCTCACTGAAAAGTGCCCCTTCCTTAAACGGTTCTGCCTCCCTACTAGTTTCATGTTCATCAGGATTTTCCGGTTCAGGTATGCTCGGTGGAGGAGAAACAGACTTGGATGGCTCCTCAACTGGAAGCTTTGGGAAAGAGTCCTTCTATTGTGCAGCATCCTTGGGAGAGGGAGTTCTTGATTTCCTCGCGTAAACTTTTGTTTTCTCCCCTCCGGAACTCTCCACATCGACAATTGGAGGCTCATCACTCGAAGCAGCCTGATCTTTCTTCTTTGCAGTCCTTGTTGTTCTGGTTTTCTTTGGTGGTGGAGGAGCATCTTCCTCTTCCATTTTCTCCATCTCCTCCTCATCAGAGGACTTGCTAATCGTCAAGGTCTTCCACCTTCGCTTCCCCTTCGGTTTCCTCTTCGTTTCAGGTTCAGCTCCCTTGGGACCTCTAACCTTGATCTTGAATGGTGAGGTCTTCACTGTTTTCCCTTTGGGGTCATCTTCCCCGAATTCCTTAGAAGTTGACATGGGGTTGAGATTCCCCATAAATTCGAAGGTACAAGCTACCTTTGCATTCTCTAATTCCCAAATTTTATGTTTTACCCAGGATGAAGTGAATTTCATGACAGGAGCCATCAAATCCTCTAACTCTGTAACTTCATTCTCATTCGAGTCGATATCCCTGATTGGCCTGTCCTTTACCGCATCATAAGCGTGGTCCTGCACCAAATTTCCATCATCTTCCAGTTGATCCGGGATCAACTTGACATTGTATTGCCTAACTGCCTCCATCGGAAGCCTGGAGTATCTCTTCTTTCTCGCCTCAAGTTCATCCTTGATATTGACCCAATAATCTTCCAAGTCATCTTTGTGCCTGTACTCCCTAGTGGCCTTCTTCTGCGCTTCTCCTGTTATGTCAAATTTCATCCTTTTGGAGTGGAAGGAGAAACCATACGCTGCCAGTTCTTCCCCTGCAGTATGGGCTGATTGAATAGAGGGGCACATCTCTGCCACACCAATCCCGAGAGGGAAGTCTCCTCCGAAGCCCATCTTGTGCTTCTCCCTCTTCACCACAGCATCAAATTCGTAGATCTGCCTCACAACCTCCAACAAGACAAGGCGATCAGTAGGGTACCGAGGCAACCTGTAAGGGGCAGCTGGGCATCCGTCAATCTTGAGGTAGGTGAAGGTGGGGAACTGGATGAACCAGGCTCCATAGTTCTTTATTAGCCCTTTGGCTCCATCGGACAATCTAAGGTGCTCATCATTCTGGAGTGTCCGGGTGATATGCATCATGAATGCATCATTGGCCCTTCTATAATCTTTGTGCCCCAGATGCAACTCCGGATAAACCTCATAGATTATATCCTGTCCTACTATTCCCTGCGGGTTCAGACCTTTGTATGGGTAGGAGATGGCCAACACATACATTACATATGAGGACATAGTGAATTTCTTTGCCTCCAGGACATTCCTCAATTGTCTATCAATCTCAGCACTGATGAGTCCTGCCCAGTGATAGTTAGTCCCTTGCCCAATTTTGGTGATCACATGGACCATCCAACTCTCCAATACACCTGCACTTTTCAATCCGGCCACTCTGCTCAGAAGTGTGATGGCATCATATACATCTGACCTAAACTTAACCCTGTGCAGTTGCTTGGGCAACTTCGAATGATGGGATTTTGGCTTCTCTAGCCATGAGTTGATTATCTGTTGAGCCTTGATGGGCTCATTATCATAATAGGTTCTGGCAGTGTCAATGTTCAAGGCACACACCGAAGGGAGATCAGGCATGCTGAAAGCCTGTGCAATAGAGGTTGGACTGAAGTTTTCCAAAACCCTTCCCTCGGTGCTAACCACCCACTGGGTATCAAAATCATACTGTATGGTACACTCCAAGTTCAACTCGTAACACTGGACCGCCAGAGGGAAACCTGCCACATGCACCAACCCGGAGTTCATCATTCCTTGCCTCAGGGCTGATAGATCCTTCTCTGCCGTTCTCTGCTTGAACTCCTCATATCGCCAGGCACCAACATTAGTGTCAGATACTTCAGCCCACACAGAAGACACTTTGCTTTCGGGGAGCTGGTTCTTCATGTCCAATCTCAGTCGTTCTGTCTCAGAAATGGGCGATGCCCCTGCGCCACCCTTAGACTTTCCGGTAGCAGATTTGCTTGATTTGGCCTGCACGTCCAAAAATCATCATTAGTATTCAATTGTTATGCCTATTTCAATCCAAAAAGTTAGCACAAATCATATAAATCAATCAAATTCCATTGCCAACTGCTAATCCTTTGAGATCCGGAGAAATCAGATAGTCCGGGAAAACCATGCAAAATCGGGAAAATACCGTCGGGGCAGAATTTCGGAGAAATCCGACCCAGACGGATTCCTGCTGCCAAATCATCATTAGTCAAATAAATCATTAGTGCAGATGAAGAATCAAAAGATAATCATGGAATTCACTCATTGGCAACAAGAAATAAGCATTAAACAATCGTTCCATTAATCCTATCATCGAAACATTTAAAAGGACATAGCCAGACAGGAAATCCGGAAAAATCCAGATGGAACGGATTTTCGCGGATAGCTTAGAATGTTCCATCAATAACCTTAGTCCGCGGAATAAGCCCAAACCGGGAAAATCCGAAAGCAGCGGAATTCCGCGAGAACCTCGGAAACCCGAAAAACGACGAAACGCGAACCAAAATTCAAATGAGCACGGGATCTACTCTACCTGAGTTCTAATGGTTTTGAAACTGACAATAATCAACAAAACTCAGGATGCAAAGGATTTCAACTTCTCAAAAGCAATCAAAGGATGAATCCCTATATCAAAACAATGATGCCCTAACCTGAATAACCAGACCTCTGCCATTAATATCAGAGCAAGCTTTAAGGTTTAAAGTATCAGCTAAGGATTTACCTAAAGCACTCGAATCTTCATAGGACAGGGAAGTCAACGTGATACAGGGACAAAATCGCTCAAACAAAATGAAACCTTCGTTTTGGGCCGAGCACCGAGGGAAACCCTAACTTCGCCCAATAGCAAATTTCGCACTAAGAAGCAAGCAATCTAACCGAGGACCCCGTCTAAAGGGTACACACGCAACCAAATGGATAAACAAAGCTCACAGGGCACGGATGATAGGGTCCTATAATAAAAACGGGTCAAACCCCCGACTCTTATAAATACGAAATTAAATTCAAGCAAGGGCCGACCCAAAATTAACAATATCCAATGCAAAAACCCTCAATCACCACACAAGCAAACGGAAGGGCGATGATGACATACCATGGATCGATGCGGATGAAGTTCGGGCTTGAAAAGATGACCACGCAGCAAGCTAACACGTCCAAGCAATAAAACCCAGACACTGGCACCCAAACAATCCTCACGCAAACGAGTCAAGATCGATTCTCAAAGCTCAAATGGAAAACCTAATCGCCAGAGCAATCAGCAAGGGAGCAATGAAGTTAGAATGGCACTGATAATGCCCTAAATCCGCCCTTATACCCGTCTGAGCAAAGGTACCTCGACCATTAATGCGCGACAAGACATTTCTGACAAATCCGGAAACCCGAGCCCAACACAGAATTTCAGAAAATCCCAGGATGCGCGGAAACACAGATTTCGCGGAAATGTAGAAACCGGGGAAATGAGGAAGATCAAGATTTTAGAGCAGATCGGGAAAATCCGCCAGGACTGGAAAATCCCGGGATCGAGCAGAAACCCAAATTCGGAGAATCCAGCCAGGAACGGACAAGGAACCAGGGCCCGGGAAAATCCGCCGGAGCTGGAAAATCCCGGATCCAGGTGAAAACCCAGAGTTTGCTTAGGACTCAATTTCAATCAATTCCTTCCTCAAAGCAAGGTCAAAGCCAGCAAGACCAACATGCTAAGACCCTAAAATGATAAATCCAATAAAACCAAAGGTCAAAGACACCAGAAAAGAGGGTCCCTACTCCAAGTGGGGCGTGTGTGCAAAAACTGCACAACAGAACCTTTTTTGTCACCGAAACAACATGAATATCACGCCGATAGGTGCCTGTGAATAAACTTTCAATCGTTGTGACACCAAAAATGTCTTTCCAATAGGCAACACAAACGTTTATCAAAAAAAATGGATCGGGGAGACCCTGGCCATCTCATGTCGATATACCTGCAACAAACATATGTTAGCAAAAATGCATTGTGGGTCGGGGAGTCCTAGATAGACATATGCCAATATGGACCACAATGTGAAAATGCATGACCCGATGGAAACTATGGGACCATATGGCAAAATATGGGTGAAATATACATGTAAAATCATCAGATTTTTACAGTTCCAACAGATAGCACTCGACATGTTGCAGATGCCAACACTATACCAAATATTTCAAATGATAGAATATTCCTTGTGACATGTTTTTTCAATGGTACAACTTGTGTATGGATTGTAGGGAATGTACGAATTCATACAATACAACTTTTGATGATGGTAAATTGAAAACCATCTAAGGGCCCAAAGAAAAAGTCTCTAATTTTGATGATTTGAAAGGAATTCTTGGAGTTTTTTGGCATTATGGACACAGTGGCAGGGTCAATTTTGGCCCAAAGTGCTTTGAAAAATCAACTACCTTGTAGATCTGGTAATTGCCTCCTGACTTGAAAACCTCATAAATGTGGCAGAAAATGTTGGACTTTTATGAAATGAAAGCCAATATTGACTTTCTCAGATGCTTTGGACTCAATGGTCAACTCATATTACCTTCAACATGCTCAAAAATTCACCTATAATGAAAACCCACAAAGAGGAACCCTCCACAACTAGTGTGTTTTTTAAGTTTTTTTATTCCCTAATTCACCATCGGGTGCAAGGGAAGAGCATTTTCAACCTTACTAAAATTCACCAAGATCTCTTACTAGTAATAGCTCTAGCCTCAAATCTAAGAAGGAATTTGCAAGGCTCGGCTCTGAACCTTGTAGAAGTTGAAAATTAGCTCTAGCTCAGGATCACCTGCAAAAACAATTACAACCTTCTACAAGAGAGTAAGCAAGAATATGAGCTTTCTTGATATTAATATATATGAAATATGATGATGAGGCATAATAAAGTGTAGAATATTGATTATATAGACAAGGTGTGATGTAGTACCAACATTAATTGACTATTTCATAACTAATTAAGATGAACCAACATTAAATGATCCTAGGACTCTAATATTTAATAAAATCTAAAAATCTAAAATCTTATCTAAGCAATAAATATGCCCATGACCTTAGTGGAATTAATATGTAAATTGGACTCCACTAAGTACCTAGATAGGAAATGTACCTATTTAAACCAACATCTTTCAGGATTTTGTTGTTGGGGAGGTTCTAAATAATTTTAGTGAGCCTATCAATTGGAGACTTTCAGAGGAAGTGAAGGTTTTTAAGTTCTAAAGATCTTCTCCTAGAGGCATCAATCAAGCACAACTAGGGTGACTGATTCTTTTATTCCAATGTAACAGTAATTAGGGTATACGGCTCCCTTGTTGCACCACATGTGCTTCCATGGACTATTATAGATATAGTTGCCTAAGTTCTAGAAATTATATGGCAATTAAACGAGTCTGACAAATCTCATTTCAGGAATTATAAGAAACATGCCATCCCTCCTTCCATTGTTTTTTTCTCAAACTTTCATGTCACGGCTAGGGAAGGATTGGATTTTCTATTAAATAAATTGCTTCATATAGAATGAGAGTAGATAAAGTCAAAAGATGTGATATTGAGCACTTCATCTATGATGCCAAGACTAGTTTCAAATTAGCAGCATTTTTTTATGAGGCTGATAATGTGGAAGATCTGATCAAGAATTGATCTATAGAGGAAGAAGTCGTAAAGAGGAGAAAAACATGTGTAAAAATCTAGATTACGAAATGAAAGAGAAATCAAGTAGATCCCTCTTTCAAGAGCTCATATTTAGAGATTGGGGATCCTATTATTAGGATCATGATAATGTTGGATAATGCCAAAAATTTCTTACAAATGTACATGTGCTATCAGCAAGTGTCCCTTGTCCTTCTTCTCAAGGGGATATGCTTGAAGCCCACAACAAGTCACTCCATTACAAAAATATCTCCTGGGGTGCAATCCCTTGTGGATTATCCCATAGGTGATGAAGATCTACTTGACAAGTCAGAGATAAGACAAATTATGAATCTACCCTCAAGATTTTTAGTAGAAAGACCCTCAGCTAAACTGATGCTTATAAATTTTGAGATTGGAAGATAAGTGGTTGATAATTTAAGGGCTTAGTATTGCTCAGAATTTATGCAAGATGAAAAATTTGTCACCACTAAGGAGTTTAAGGATTTTTTCCTTAAGAATAAAGGATAATAATTACAATAAAATATGCAAGGGAAAAAGCTCACAAAAGAAAATAAAAAGGAGCTTATTACAAAATTTTGGACAGAGGTAAATGCAGAAATGGTTGCCATGACACCTCAAAGAGGCAAAGAGTTAGTGAGGATGTTGGATGCTTACTCTTTCTAGGGTGGGATATACCATCTGCAATAGAATTTGATACTATCCAAAGACAAGGAGGCAATGGCCCTGTGTTACAATCAAAAGAGAAAGTTGATGCTCTCTATTTTGGGTTTGGATTAAACCCAAGGCATGAGACCTTAGAAATATGATTAATTTTCCTATAGAAAAATAAGCCCCAAGTAATCAATGACCTGAATGAATTCACTAAAATTTTATTGTCAAAATATTAGGGGGTACTAGTTCCCTCCAAGCAGCCTCCCTCATAGTGAATACATAATCATTTATAGAAGCAACAATTAAGAGGTTGGAGGGAGAATTAAAAAAATTCAATGCTATAAATATGAAGCTACAAGAGAAAGTAAAAAATATCTATAGGATTACTTCCACCTCCATAAGTACCTATTGAAGATAAAAAATCACAAGAAAAGGAAGATTTAACCTTTGAGATTAAAAATTTGAAAGAAAATATCAAGAAGAGCAAAGAGGAAACAAGGGTGGCTAAGAAAGGAGGAGCTAAGAAAATCTCAAGCCTACTTGACAATATGTCGGGCCACAGGTTGTCTAACATTTTGAGTCATGCAGATAAGATCTGGGATAGCTACATTTTTTTAAGGATGCATTCACTAACCATGCTAAAACAGGGGTTAGGTTGAAGTGTTTCTAAGTCAGTTGGCCCCCATGAGTTGCACTATTGAAGACTATTTCAGAGCACTCCAATTTTGATCAAGATATAGTATTTGATATTCTTTCTAAATCTGATTCTTTTGATGATACCATATGCCACCATGATAGATTTAATGCACACATAAGGAGAGAGCTCCATGCTTTTTGAAGGTTTTGAGGAATTTTAGATGCCTCACATATTGAATAAAGAGAGAGAGATGAAATATTGCAAGGAATGGAGAGCCAATTTTTTTGACATCTTCTCCCCTATCTATGTAAAAATAAATGAGGATGGTGAATTTAATGTAGAGCAATTAAACCTTAGTATAGACATGCTCTCCAAGCTTGAGTATAGCATGGGTGGTTTCTCTGACATGGTACATGTATTAACAAAAGATGATCATATGGATCACATGTTCAGAGATAAAAAAATTTCCCTCTTAGGTGATAGCTTTTCATCAAGGTAGGATAATAAATAAGAAGTTAAGTAGTGCAGGGATTTGAGTTACTTTTCAATCAGATATCAACCTTCATCATAAATAAAGAATCAACAAGTCAAAATAAAGATATCAGATTTGTCTTGTCAACTCCAAAATGAAAATTGGGATAAATCAAAGTCATCCAAGGATATAAATTCTCTTGAATAGCCTTAATAACTATTACTATAGTTACTTTCTCATGTTTAAATTTATTTTGTCTTTTGTGAAGGTGTCACTGCCCCTTTTGTCTTGTGTTTTAAGTGGTAGAATAATGATTTTAGCTTGTTTCTCCCTCTTATTTTTGGATTTGAGTCCTTATGTTTTGAGCAATTATTTTTAAAGAGTTGGTCATGTACAATTAGGTCTTCTAAAGTTTAGAAATAAAATGTTGTAAATTTTCTTTGTGACAGCAACAAACAATTCAATTTTGTTGTTTATATGAATACAAGTCACATTGTTGATGTCTCCCTATTGTAAAATAATATCTTCTAAATATTAATAATCAAATATCACCAAGGTTCTCATTTCACATTTGTTGTAATGAATGTTTGATTACTTTGATTAGGGGAAAAACATGTTTTGAAGGGACCCAAAACTCTATTAACAAAGAATGATTCCAAAAGAATAACCAAATCCAACTAGCACCCAAACCATAGAATTCACATAGGAAATAAATACGAAAAAGTAACTACATCGAAATAGGGAAACAACCCCAAAACCAACCAATTTAGGAAAAACAACCCAAAGCTTAATACATAGAAACAATGATGGATTTTTTCCTAATAATACTTACAAATGCAACTGTTTGGTGTGGATCCAAGACCACATCCATGTTCTCAAACTCCACCTCAATAGGAGATAAGAGAACAAAACTAAAATAAGGGTAGCAAAATCTCCCTTGTAGCAAATTCAATTTTACAAAACTCTCCACCTTAATAGGAGATTAGGAAGGAAAAGCATAACAAAGGGTGATAAAAACCCCCTTGCAACAACACTAAACCTCTCCAGCCAGACCAAATTCCACCTCAATAGGAGAAAGTTCTACCTCCATAGGAGAAGCCAAAGAGGGGGCCAACTGAAGAATCTCAAAACCCTCAACCACATCTACAACCTTCACCTTTGTAGGAGATAACTCCACCTCAGTAGGAGTAACAAGATGAAGAAACGGGATGAGAGTAGAGATAACCTCAGAAAGAGCAACATCCTCTCCCTTTAAACTTGAAAGCAATAGGGTCAACAGTAAAAACAAGATTTTTGACAAGACTTATACAAAAAAACCTCAAGATGAATGTTTGATTGTTGGCTTCTATTCAAGTAATAGATTAAATTTATTTCAAGTTAAATTATTGAAGATATTGTGGTTATGATAAGGATTTTAAAGAAGATTAACAATATTGTCCATTAGCATTTTTTCTTATTGTAAGGAAATAAGATTATGAAAGACCATTGAATTAGATTTTAGTTTGTTATTAGGAAAAATTGCTTCATTTTTTACTCTGTAATGGATAAGACACTAGTTAGATTAATTCATAGAATTAAAACCTAGGAAAAATCAACATAAAATTTGAAAAATTGTCTTTTAATTCTATTTATTTTGTTTATGCTCATCTCACACTATTAAAGTACAAAGCTATAGAGGGCTTTAAAGAATATTTAGCCAATCAAGTTCATCCTCCAAAAATTTTTTGTGTGAGAGTTGTAATATGTTTTGACATCATTAAACACATTTTTGAAATTTGAGAATGATGTTATGTAAAGGGAGAGCCACCTTGGTTTTGTAGAGCCTAAAGTGTAGAGGAGAATAATTATAAATTTCTCCTATTTTTTGGCCATTGATCTATGGTTCATAAGTACAGGATCTGGCTAATCAATAGAGAAACATGGGTAATCGGTTGGAAACACCAAAAAGGTGAACATTAGATAGGTAAATAACTAGGAAAAAACTATTTACCATTAGTTATAAGCTTACGGGAAATACAAGAATGATTTTTTCAGATGAGGATCGAGATGATGGTAATATTAATTAAATAATTGGAATATTATTTATTTAATAGATAGATAAAAAATAGGAAGAATCAAGATAAATTGATCAAATATGAATGATCAATTTTAGGTGTCTACAAATTATGTTAAAGCTTTTGATAACATTGAATGAGATCCTTTGGTACAATTATTGACTATTTCTTATAATATCCTTCTTGGTATACCATGAATTCATGCAATGAGACTTTTTAATATTTGCATCAATTTATAAAGTTCATTTGTGGCTTTAAATATTTCACGATTAAAGTAGATAGTGACCCCTTTTATTATTGTCAAGTTACTAACAATACTTTTTTATTCCATCTAACCTTTCTTCTACATACATCAACGTTATCTTCTTCTCTCAATGAGGATACATCACTTCTAGCTCCTAATACCAATTATGCACCTCTTAATTGTGTATAGATTATTCTAACATGTGTCCTAGTGATGATTAGGGATCTTTAAATTTTACACCTTACCATGTAGTTAAATATAAGGTTGACCTCACTCACTTCAACATTCCTAAGATGCATACAAATCCAAATAATTTTGGTAAATCCAACAAAAATTATACTAAATATTCTTATACTTACCAAGAATGTGACTACATTACATATTTTGAACACTCTGGTGATGAGTGTCCTCCTTCTTTGTTGAATAAGAAATAAGTTACTATATTGGATTCAAAATGAATTTGAAACATGGGTATAATAGAAATAATCTTGGGTGTATGGAGAGAGGAATTAAGATACCTATTGAACCTACATCACACTTTTTCACAATTAAGGTACCTATTGAACCTACATCACACTTTTTCACAAAAATCTTAGGTAACCAACCTCTTTTTGCACCTAAGTCTTTATTTCTTAATTTTGTCAACTTCTTCATGATTTCTTGTTTAGAACACTATCATTCTTTACAATACTTCAACTTGATTTTTGAATCCTCTACTTTGGTTAAATATTCTTTGGATTTATTCTCTACTGAAGAGGCCTTAGATAATTTTTGTCCTATATATTGATTCTCCTAGTTTCCATGATGATTATGGCTTTTCTTATCATCTTAATTCTCAAGCTTATTTTGGCGAGTTAGTCATGCTTATTGGTAACTTAATTTTATCTTAATCTTCATGATGTACTTATACTATTTCCTTTAACAAGTATAATAGAACTAGATGATAGGAGGTTATTCTATTAATATTTTTATGGATCTTATGGATTTGGTTGTCTTTCTCCTAGATAGCGCTCATCTATTTTAAAAATCATACATGAATTTATTGATATTTCTTCTTTCATGTATGAAGATATTTCTGGTAAAAAAAGAGGGCTTGGTTCATTATATCATTATTTATCTTGGTGCTAAGCCAAGTAAACAAAAATATAGCAAATGGCTCCCAAGTTGGCTCTAATGGTCAAGAACAAAAGAATATCTAGTTTTCTTTGCCCTTTGGACTATTCCCCTTAGATTTATAATATTATGTTTATGGCCAAACTTGATGGTTGCATTTGAATTTGCACTAACTTTCATGACTTAAACACAAGGCTTCTTCTAAAGATGATTTTCATCTTCCCACTATTCATGTGATTATTTATACATTCACTTATCTCTTTTGTGTGTGATTTGTAGGTTACAACCAAATTATTATTAATACCCTTGATCAAAATAAAATAATTTTAAACTCTCTTTAGGGAACAATATTCTATGTTGTCATTCCTTTTGGTTTAAATAACAATGATGTTGATGAGTACATAGTTATATTGAGAGGGTGCAACAAATCATTATGAAAAAAATATTTTACTTTTCAAAACTTAATCAACCACAAAAGTAATACTTAAAAACTTAATCATCCATAGTAATAACACACATGTAAGATCTACTAATTAAGAACACACAATTTATGTGGAAACTCATGTAAGAGAAAACCATGGAAATATATATATATTCTTTGTAGGAACCAACCTATTTCTCTTACAAATCATCTTTTGTAGGCACTAACCTACTGAAGACACCAATCCCCACCTACAAAATTTATAGACATTGATTGTTCTTGTAAAAAAAAAAACTCTATGAAATGTGCAATCCTTTGAAATGTCCAAGTTTCCTCTTATTTTAAGTGTTCATTGAAACTTTTGCATTAGAGTTATGAAAAAACCTTGAACCATATTTGATGACCTTGCACTTTATTTATTCTTAAGTGTTGGTTGCCTTGTGTCTTCAAGACCCTCACTTCATTTTATGACCAACCTCATCTGCATAAATACTAGCTAAGCTCGCTTCTTTTATGACCAGGTGCTTGGGGCTCATGCATACCGATAACCCCAAAGGAATGCATAGAGGATACAAAGGAGAACCCAGTTTTCGTAGATGTCAAACAATACAGAGGTATCCTAAGGTGAAGGCAGGCTCGAAAACTCAAGCAGACTCAAAGGAAGAAATTCACCATGATTTTACCAAAAGCCCATATCAGTAATCCACTGGCATCCAATAAGACATTTAAAATGTGAGAAAAGAAAAATGTGCAAGTTGAGAATAAAGGAATTGATAATTGTGGGGGAAGTTTGGAGAATCTCGAATCAACGGTGAATAAAACAAGTGGGCTTGCCACAAACAAAGGTTCCAAGGAGGTTTCACCTTAAGAAAATAAAGAGAATTACAACCCCACTTCCACACCTTTAATGTGGTCATCAGATTTATATGTGGAAGAGATCATGAGCATGAAAAAGAGGCTTGAGATTTTAGAAGCAAAAGGGTTGTGTGAAGACATCAAGGCAAAGGAAACTACTATTTTCAGGTGCAAACTTGAAACAAAAAATAAGGTGCTTAAAGAGAAAATCCTAAACCTTCAAGTCAGCATGGAAAGGGGGCAACAAGAACTGATTTCAATGAAACAAGAATTAAATCAACTAAAAGTAACAAATAATAAGAAGTTAGAAGTGACAAAAGGTGACAACACGTTTCAGATAAAGGAGATTCAATCAACACTGGTAGACATGGAAACAAAAGAAATCCAATTAAAAAACTACATAGTAGAGGCCAAATCATGGTCACAAGTTGTAAGCAAATCATCAAGCAAACAAAATGAAATCATAGAAAGAAAAATCAAGATGAAAATAAGAGAAGAAAAGGACAAACAAAGTAAGGCTACAAATATTATAATCAAGGGACTGAAGGACTTCGGTGAAAAAGAGAGAATCGACATTTTAGCAAGAGACTTCCTTAGAGACGAGCTGAGTGGATAGGGAACATTCAACAAGCAAACATAATTGGAAAGAAAATAGAGGGTGGAAGAGATAGGCACGTAAGAGTTGTCATGAAGAATATAGAAGATAAAAATGCAATTCTAAGGAATAGGGGGTTATTCAAAGGAACACACATCTATCTAGATGAAGATTTGACCTTTGTTCAACAAGAAGTACAAAGGAAAGAATGGGATAAATTGAAAACAACAAGGAATGAAGGAAAGTGGGCTTGGCTGAAAAATGGGGTTGCTCAAATCAGCGACCTTGTACCAAACAATAAATAGGGATTAGGGGCCCCACGGGATTACCTACATATAGTGAGCTGGAACTGTAGAGGTTATCCATGGAGAAGAGGACCAGGTTTGGGGCCCATAGCAGAAGGGAAGGATATTATTATCCTTATCGAGACACACGAACATGATGGTTGCAAAGTTCCAAATTTTGAAGGTTACAAGAAAATTTCAGTTTGGAATAACGATAGTGAAACAGGAAAAGGGCATGGGGGTGTAACAGTTTTGATTAAAGAGAGTTGGGGTGGAATTGTAAAAGTTGAGAAAGACCCAAATAAGCAATACATATGACTGCAAATAATAGATAATGGGGTTACCTTCAAATAAGTCGCTTGTTATTTTGCTCGCCAAAACTCTAAGATATATAAAAGGAGAAAATTAGATAGTGAAGATCTGTATACCTCTTTAAAAAAGGACATTTCTTTGTTTAGCACCTTGGGGGAAATTGTTCTATTAGGTGAATTTAATGCGAGAACAACTAACAATCAATTTCTTCAGCTGAACAATGAAGACTGGGGAAACAACAATCCTTTATGGCTGGAAGAGGAAGAAGATCAACCATGGGAAAGAACATCGCAAGACAATAATGGGACTATTTCTCACTTTGGAGCTGAACTATTAGGGATTTGTAGCTTATATAACTTGGTTATTTGCAATGGCATGAAAGTTTGGCCAACTTTCGACAATATCACATGCAAAACTTATAATGGCCAAAGTGTGGTGGACTATGTAATTTGCTCTCAAACTTTTATTTCTAGAGTTTTGGAGATTGGAGAATGTCCCTTTGAAATGAAATCTGACCATGCACCTCTATTTGTGAAACTTGGCATTGTCTCAAACAACCAACATGATAAACAGGTCCACCACAAGCAAAAGGAAACTATTCCTAAAGGTAAAATAGTCATGAATCAAGAAAATTAGGGTCTCTTTAATGCTGCTTTAGAGCATCACTTACTTGAAATGGAGAACAATATAGGAGACAAAGCTGCCAATGGGATTGGTGGTCGTATTTGTAGCAAACTTTTGATTCCTCTAATTCATAAGGCCTTAGCTGCTTGTAAAAGATCTCACCCAAAGAAAGGGTTTGCAAACACTTTTCCGGCCAACCCATGGTATGATGAAGAGTGTAAGGCTTCCAAGAGAACTTTGAAAGAAAATGGGTTGAACAAAGAAAACAAGAAGAAATATGAGAAGCTGGTGCAAAAAAAAAAAAAATTATGTAAACACAAGAAGGAAAGAGCTCATCTCTCTTGGAAAGCACAATCCCAAAGGTTTTTGGAGAGAGTTACAACAAAAGAGAAAACAGATTCAGAATAACATAACAGGTGTGCAATGGTTAGATTATGCAAAGTGTCTTTATGAGAGAACCCAAGGGAAGAATTCTCCTCCCATAGTTAGCACATCTATGGAACTCTTCACAATTGAAGATATCAAACAAGGTATAAAGAATTTAGCAAATGGGAAAGTGTTGGACATAGATGGGCTGTAAGCTGAATTTTTAAAGTGGGGAATTGAAATCCTTGCTCCACACATCAAAAGGATGTTTAATGATGTCACCCATGATGGTTTTCCATCGGAATGGACAACTAGTGTCATCATCCCCCTCTACAAAAGTGGTGATATCAATAACCCATCTAATTACCGCACTATCATGGTGAATCCTATTCTTGGCAAGCTTTTTGGGAGCATGTTAGAACATAGAATCAATAGCTGGGCAGAAAAAGAAGGAAAAAGAGAAAAGGGGCGGGCTAGTTTTAGGCCTAAATACTCTACGATTGACCACTACATCACTCTTAGGCACCTAGTTGAAAAAATATGGGACACTCAGGGTGAAGAAGCTTTTGTTGCTTTGTTGATTTTTAAAAAGCCTTCGATACGGTGCCCAGAGACAAACTATGGAATAGAATGGATGAGCTAAATATACCAGATGAATATAGGGTTGCGGTGCATAGACTTTATGAGCAGGTTAGAGCTAAAATCAGAAAAAGTGAAGGTATGTCTGAATGTTTTGGCAGTGATATTGGGGTCAAACAGGGTTTTCCTTTATCCCCCACTCTTTTTGGGCTATACATTGATAAACTAGAAGATTGGTTAAACAGAATTGGTGAGGGGGGCACTCAGTTGGCAGGTTATGTGGTGAAGTTGCTGCTATATGCAGATGATCTTATCTTAATCTCAAAAACTGCCCATGGTTTGAGGGGTCTTTTGAAGGCCTTGGACCTTTTCTGTCAGGAAGTGGGAATGCAAGTGAACACTACCAAGACTAAAATCATGATATTCTCCCTAAAGAAGAAAAGGAATCAAAATAACTTTCTTTTTGAAGGCAACCCCTTGGAGATAGTGAAAGAATACAAATACCTTGGGATTGATTTTCATTATAAACTCAGTTGGGAGACTAGTAGAACAAAAAGAATACAAGGGGGTTTGAAAGCTTCTTTCTTACTTCAAAACAGGTGCAGGAAAGCTGAGCTTTGGGATTGGAAGACCAGGAAAACTCTCTTTGGTTTGCTGGTCATGCCGGTGGTTCTCTATGGTTGCGAAGTCTGGGGCAGCAGCATGTCAAAGTATAGATGGAAACAGCTAGAAAGAATCCAAAAGCGTATGATCACTTGCAACCTCAAATTCAAAACCACAATCCCTTATGAAATTCTCTTGGTTGAATCAGGAACCTTTCCTTTGGAGGTGTTGGCTATAACTCGCTTGCTAAATTATTTAAAGAAGGTTGAGAACATGGATAACCACCGTTGGCCCGTGGTTGTGAAGGAGGTTTTAGGCCGCAAGAAGAAAACATGGATGAAACAAAATAACAATTGGTTGAGCAAGTGGGACATCAACTTGCATGACTGTCCTAACACCAATGAGGAAATTAAAAAGTATGTCACAAAAAAGTTCTTGGCTGCCATGTGGACAAAGCATATTGGGCAAAAGAAAGCTCACTATGTCAAAGAGTTCAACCCAACTTGGGAGCATGGAGATAAAAATTATTTAGGAGCTGCTATTAAGGGTAAAGCACGACTGCTAATTGCTCAATGGAGGACCGGGTTGCATCATTTGAGGTGTGAAACCGGAAGGTATACTATACCTAAGGAAGCGTGGGAGGATAGAATTTGCATGTTTTGTAGCAAAGAGGCGGTGGAGACCGAATATAATTTTATCATGGAGTGCATGGCTTATGAAGATATCCGTAGTCAATATGAAGGCAATTTGAAGATCAACAACCTACACGAGCTATTTGATGAAGAAAAAATCATCAAGACTACTAGTTTTCTGATCAAAATTCATAGTAGAAGATCCAACATCGAAAAGAATTTGGAGACTCCGTAGTTTTGTGGTTCTCGGTCCCTTAGATTTTTTGGTCTCGTGGACGTCATTAAAATCCCTCATTCACTCATTCATTTTAAATAAAAGCTCAAACTTTGTACTTCATTGGACCCCACAAGACATATGTTATTTTACAGACTCTTCATTTTATAAGTGCTTTTCATTTTGTTATTATCCCCCAGGAAACATGAGAAATAACAATGCATCATTTCCTCATTGTTGACTTGTATAGTTCCCCCACTTATCAAGTCATAAGTCTCATTTCCCTTTTATCTTTTTAATTGGTGACCTAATCGTCAGGTTCTCGATATGTAAATTTGTTTCATGATGCCTCCATAATCGTGTATTACTGACCCCTTTTCCTAGTGCCTCAAATTTTTTCTAGTAATTGCACATGCTTTTAAAACCTTGAAGTTATCAAATGTTGAGATCGTTGGATGGTCCTCATCTAAATCTCAGTCAACACCACTTGTCATCTGATTGAGTCATGCTAGCTATATGCTTTGTAGAATCCCTTTGTTTACAAGAGGTTTTCTTCGTGAACAAGCGAAATACTATTTGTTTACGCTTTGAAAAGGGTTCATTTCCTTTTTGCACAAAATTATTCTATCATGGAAATTTTTATATCCTTTTTGTTCCCCTTGTGAGTTCCCAAAATCATTCCATGTGTCATTCATAGTTTTATTCCTTGATTTTACAGAAGTTATTACCTTCACAGGGGCGGCTTGTTTTTTTCTTTTTGTCTCCACAAAGACCCTAAATGGAAACACATGTTCAAGTGTTATAGCAACAAAAAGAGGTTTTTTGATTTCATATAAGGATATTCAAATGTCTCTGATAATCATTGATTCCTTAGAGATCAACAGTCCACATTCAAATCGAAAAAGCATCTATTTACATGGTACCCCTTCGTATATGAGATCAATTATGGGGGATTTGGATTTTACCTACAAAAATTATTCCATATCTCTACATCATTGAATCCGAATTTGTCATTATTATTGCAAGAAGATTTTAGACTGAATGATGTGATTTCTCGCATAGCAATGGTTTTCTAAAGCTTTTTCAAGGTCTAAAGCAACAATAAAATGTAAGTTATTTATCTGTGTGAATATGTTTTTGGATTAGATTGTGTAAAAGCTTTTTTATCAACGTTTTGGATCACACTCCGCAATCCATCATCAGAATGGTAGAGAGGAAGAGGAGAAAATGGTTGATTGCATACTTGAAGCAACTAAAAAGAGAGGAAGGTGAGGGGAAGGAGGCACCAATTTTACCATCCTTCCCCTCACCTTCCTCTCTCTTTTTAGTTGCTCCAAGTCTGCAATCAACCATTTTCTCCTCTTGCTCTCTACCATCCTAATGATGGATTGCAGAGTGTGATCCGAAACGTTGATGAAAAAAGCTTTAACACAATCTAATCTAGAAACAGATTCACACAACAATATGGATTGTGGAAATTTATTATCATTAAGTTATTTATCCTTCTTGTGGATTTTCTTGCATATGGAAAGGGTTAGTTCAAGTCTAAAATAGGGAATTATTGAAGTTTGAAGCATAATTAAACTTCAGGAAAAAATGAATTGATTGTAAAATTTAGAAAATTGCAAAACCCCCTAGGTCCTAATTTAAAGCCCTAACCCTAGAAACCATGGTTGAAACTTCAAGAGTAGTTAAGAGGGGTTTAGATGAGGATGTAATGGCTCAATTGCTAGGGTTTTCAATAAGACCTAAAGTTGGTCAGGGATTTAGGATTTATCCAATAGGGTAATGGATAACAATGATTATTGTAGAGATGTAATTATCTCAATTCATGGATATACCCTTTTCATATTTTGTTTTCAAAAATGTCTGGCAGATAGGCCAATTTGTAACATCAAGATATTGGGAGTCAAAAGATTGGTTTTCCCTAATGTTTTCATAAATTTTGAACTAATTAGAGTTGTGGCTAGGGTCTACAAACCATATAAGAGAACAATTTTTGATGGGAAGGGTGTTCCTTTGATAATCTTTAATAGAAATTGCATTTGTGAAGTCTTCAATCTTGATAAAAATGCTCAACTCCCAATTGACTTAGGAGTATTGACTAGAGAGTACAAAAGACTAAGATATAGTTACAGATTAAAAACAATTCCCAATTTCAAGACAATAAGGCAAAGCAAAGAGTTGACGAGGTTTTCTAGTGGAGAGTTGGAGCACTTCAACTAAGATATTTTTGAAGATTACTTTGTAAGGACCTACTTTTTCCTTATTGCAGGTCTTGGGCATGGACTGCAAAACCCAAATATAAATCCTAAGCATTTTATCCATGATTCTTTGAACAAGTATAAATTGACTGTCTTTGTTCATGAGTATGATCCAATTGAGGATCTAATAAAGAATTTCTCATCAGATTTAAAAGCTACCAAAAGAAGGTAGAAATGGGTGAAGATTCAAATTGGAATGGAGAGGAGGAAGGGGGTGGATCCCTCTTAGAAAGGAGAAAACACAGACATTCAGGATCCATTCCTTAGAAACACGATAATGCTAGATATTGCAACCAAATTATTGGCTAATGTTCCTTTAAAATTTCCTCGAGTGGATAGACATGGCCCCTCCACTCAAGTAATAGAACAATAAATCCCTAAATAAGTTACACATTTTCAATAAATAGCCCCTGCAAATGAGTTTTTGGAAGATTCAAATATGGTGAAGGTGATTGATGATGTTAGAGCCTTTCCATGCATCAAATTTATGTCAAATGATAAATTCATCACCACTTAGGAGTTTAAGGACTTCCTCCTAAAAATGAAAGGTGAATCTTTCAAGATAAAAATGGAGGAAGCCAAAACTAACATAAAGTGGATGACTTTTGTGGTCATCATGTCTTTAGAAAATATATCCACATAGACCTATACCTTCATTCTTCTTCCCACCACCATTCTTCCAAGAAATTTTGGGTCCTAAAAAATTTGGTGACTAGGGTGCACCAAATTTGTGACAATGAACTCCTGGGATTAGAACTATCACACCTTACTAAGGTTTTTAAACTTAACTGTTATAAAAAAAACACATTGTATAATATTTCCAAAGTCTATGAGTGTTTAATATTTCCAAGTTTCATGCTAAGCCAAAGTCCAAGGATTATGTCCCTTTCTCTTTGCCTATTTCTACTCTCCCATATAACAAGGGTCTCTCCCAAAAAATCCCCAAGATTCTAGTTAAAAAGGGCATTAAATATACATTCAAAGCAATTTATTCCCTCTAAAATCATATCCCATCTCTAAAATACTTTGTTGACCCCTCTTTAACTCAAGATTATATAATATTGTATTCTCACATGGCCTTCCTTATATTGGTGAGACAAGGAATTCCTAAAAAAATAGACTTGAGGAACATAGTGCTAACATTAAACATGACCATGTTGCTAGTGCTTTCAAAATAAAGCTCGTGGAGGCCATCAAAATTGATATTCACCCCTTTAATCTTAATTGCAACAAGGGTTGGAATATAAATATCTCTTGGAAACAATTTCTCACCCATATTAGAAACCATGCTTCCCATCCCTCATGATTGTCTTCCATCTCTTGTCCTCTACACTTTCTCCTCACCCTTTTTCTTCCTCCATGCTCCTCCTTTATTTAGCCATATTATGATTGATTGTTGGCTTTAAGTTTTCTCCTCTTCTTGTCACATGTTCTCTTTCCTCTCCCCAACTTTGCCCCCTCTCTTCTTTTGACTTTTTTTGGTTCTATTGTTTCTTTACTTCCTCTCTTACCTTGTTCCCCCTCTTGTATTTTCATTTCACCTTTGATATGAATATGTGTATAAATATAATTATATGTATATGTATATTTATGTTTATATAAATGTATATGCATATGCGTGTGTGTATATATATGTCTATATATACATATGTGTGTATGTACATATATACATATGTATATATATATGTACACATATATGTATATATACACATATATGTATACATATACATGTAATGGAGTGAATTTACACCCCTTGCAAATTCCCCATTTACATCCCTTTACCTTAGAAAAATTAAACTTGACGATGCTTTTACACTTCATCTATCCGCTTTCCACCCATTTGGTGGTTGTTTGTAGTGTTGGTGGGGGATTTTTTTTAAGGACACTGGCACAACACATGGACGTCTACGTGCCGCACTATCGTCCTGACAGGATTCCCACTACCTCTAGAATCTACAGAGGTGTTACACTTCTCCATTGGCAATGAAGAGTAACACACCTGCACCCTTGACCAACCTCAAATAGCTCTTTTGGGCTGCTATTCATCCTCAAAACATCTTATTCTCCATTCATTCAATCTTCTTCACAATTCTACATGTTTCTCAATCACACTTGCTTCTACACACTTCATTTTTACATCATTCTCCATTGTTGAAGCTCCAAGGCGATACTCTACTAGTTTTTCTCCTCATGTTGTTGCGACAACGGTGACACTCACAAGCTTGCAAGCTTGCATCTCCCTTCATGTGCTTGAGGGCACCTTGTTTGGGAGGTAATATCCATTTTACTTAGCATTGTCATTTGATTTACGTAACATATTGTTATTACCATTGCTTGGAATTTCTTCCAATTTAGTACGTTCTTTATCATTCTTTCTCTTTCATGGATATTCTAGCTATCTATGGTGGGAACACTAAAACGGGAGTTTGACTATAGCAAGCCCCAAAATAGCTTCAACATTTTTCCCCATTCTTTTATGTGTAGGTGTTTGTGTTCGTGTGGAGTGATGAGTCCAATTTATGGCTCAATTTTGATAGAGTTTATTATCCATTTGTTGTTGTTGTCATAGACTTTAATACTGGGATGTTGACCTTTTCATGTTATTTCCTCAAAACCATAAACATTGGGCATAAGTTTATTTTTGTAACTTTTAAATGGCATTGACATGCTATATGAACTATCTATGTTAATTTTACATGTGGATTAATGAATGTTACTTTAAGATAGTTATAGATATGCAATTGTTGTGCGTACTAATGTTGTCATGAAGATATAATTAGAGCCTACAAAATTGAGGAAGATTTTGCCAGTTGGTCATTTTCCATAAAGGTCAACAAGGTGATCATTCAAAGGTCAATGGAGGGAAATTCCTAGTTCAAATTGAAGATTGTAACTGCTTTGTAAATGGTCATAATAGTTTGTTGAGCGAATATAGGAGCTATTGTTATGCTAGATCTGCGTTAAGGAAAACTGGCTTGACCAGATTCCATGCATGCATAACCTCCTTTCTACTTTCTATGCTTTCCATAAAGTGGCATCCTACTAATCTATTGGAGTTGACCGCCTTGCTTGGTGATTAGTTAGTAGTTTTTCCTCCTATAAATAAGACTCGAATGCTCCTTCTCAAGAGGTTGATTAATCTGATGTTGTACTCGCATTGTTAGTTTTCAGTAATATAGTTACGTTGCTCTATTGTAATCATGCTTTTCAAGGAATGAAATGAAGTTATAAGTTCATTTCATTTGAGTTTGCATTTTTCTTAAGGGATACTCATCCAAGGGGGCCCACTTGGTGAGCATTCCATCCTTTAGCTTAGTTTTTAATTTTATGTGCAAATAGTTACAAATCTGGCAACTGTCTGTTCCTGTAGCCACTAGAATTCCATTTTGTGACTGTTCCTGTAGCCAAAGCAGGAAAAGTAGTTTCCTGTTTGTTTGCTCATATTTTCATGCACTTCAACTTAGTATAGTTTTTGGTTGATGTTCAGTACTTATGATACTTCTTTCTAAGCAATTTACTTTCAACATTATGTATTTCTTAGTTGTAGGATGAATATGACTACTATGGATTCCTAGTGCACATACTGTACTAACCCATTTCAAGTCTACATCCCTGGGTTGACAAGTTAAATGCACCTTCATGATGATTAAGATAGCTATTCAAATTAGATTTCCAATCTCTAAATCACAACTTTAAGGGCTTAGTTGTTAAATCATTGTAGGAGGCCAACATTTTTGGTGTCTTTGTCAGGGATGGTGTCAAACTAGGGAGTTATTTGGATTCATTGATAGTTTCTTTCTTGTTGTAGTATTTTTGAAAGATTTTAATTAGTATACCCATCATTTAGGAAGTAATGACCCCCCTATTCTTTGGCCAATTCTTTGTGTGAGTTGGCTAATATTGAGTTGATACCATATGCATAGAGAAAGAAGGAGAGATGCTCATAGGAGATTCCTTCCTAATAACCTTGATCCATTCCAGCTAATTGAGCATCAAAATATGCCAAGGGACAAAGAAGAAGAATAAGCACACCCTTTTGCTAATGCATCCCAATCTAACTAATTCTGACACTTCCTCTGAAGACCATAATTAGATTGAGAATCCCTTTGCTTTGGAACTCCATCAGGCAGGCATGGGTGATGCAAATAGAAATAGACCTAACCAACCAGCTTTTCCATTCCCCATTGCTCATCATAATGAAGTTGACAACCTCAAAAATATCCCTGCTTCAGTCCTTCCTAAGTTCTATGGAATTGTCACAGAAGACCCTGATACTTTCTTCTTTGAGTTTGATATCCTCTATAGAAGCTATGACTATACCACTAATGCTCATAGGCTTAAGTTGCTTCGTACCACCTTGAAAGAGGCTACATTAAGATGGTTTATGAGCATAGGAAAAAATACTATGGAGACTTGGGATGACATGAAGACAAAGTTCCTTGAAAAGTACAAGGAATATTGTAGGGGCAATGACATGAGAGGAGATGACATCTTTAGGATACAGCAGAAGGAAGATGAGAGTATGGAGGATTACATTTCAAGGTTTCTATTTTTCCTATAGAAATATCCACACCATACACTCAATGAAGAATCACAAAAGTTGCTCTTCCTAAGAGGAATTAATGGAAATTGCACTGATGCTTTTGACCTGATGGGAGGAGATATCACCCAAGTCCTTTGGGATGATATCAAGAAGATATGCCAGAACTATTCTAGGGAAGCTTCAAAGAAAGGGAGAGCTTACCAATCCTCTATGGGTAAATCATCTACCAGTGGAGTTTCAAGGATGGGGATTAATCACTTGTTGGTAGACTTTAAGCAAGACATCATAAAAAATTTGGCTACTCAGTTGGATACACTTCAAGAAAAGAAGAAACAAGAGGAGGCAGAGGCAATGTTGGTAGAATATTGCCCTCATTGTAGATAAAAGAAGGACTACATATGCAAAATGGTAGCTAACATTGACAGTAAGTAGATCCCACCTGAGTTCAAGCCAATCCAGGGTGATGATGATAAAGTCTACTACATTGCACGAAGGAGACCATGGGCACCAAGACAAGGTATGCCACCAGATCCATTATCCTTTGTTGGGCCTTTTTTTAATTCTTATGCATCAGGTAACCAATGGAAACCCCCATATCCATCCAACTAAGGAGGATATCCACCATAGCCTTGGAATAACCCTCCAAATACCTAGCCCAATCACCAAAACTCTCCACCCCAATGGAAACAACCTCAGGGGAATTGACAATAGTTTCAAGGAAATTGGCAATCACCTCCAGGAAATTGGCAGCAAACATCTCAATGGAGGGGAGGACAACAATGTCTAAACTAGACAACAAGTTACATGCATCCACCTTCTCAACCCCAACAACCTACTATAATGCCTCCTCCTGCTAGTTCAAGTTTAAACACACCTAGACCTACTCAGCTACCAGCTCAGCCCACACCTAACCCAAATAACAAACCACAGCAACAGCCAGTCTATTCTACTAATCCAAATCAATTTCTTGCATATGCTATTAGTATAAGTGACATCCACTTGCGTTCAAGAACTAATTTTCTAGCTCCTTCCACACCCATTATCATTGAGCTTCTTGTGGAAGAAGAGGAGCATCTAAATGTCCCCATTCAACCAAGTGTACCTAAAAATCCTGAACCAGTCTCAGTCCAGCAGACTGAACAAGAACCACCATTTCCTTAGAGGTTGGAAATTTCTAAACAAAATGAAGAGGAGGAAACAAACTTTGACATTCTAGATCAGTTGAAGCATATATGTGTCAAGATACCTTTATTTCAAGCTATAAAATATGTTCCCATATATGGAAAAGCAATTAAGGAAGCATGCCTCAAGAAGCCAGGTAGGAAAAATAAAGACCCCACTACGGTTCATGTGGTGGGATAGTTGGCTGACATCATGCTTGGGAAAGTGACTGTTCCCAAATACAATGACCCAAGTAGTCCTGTGGTAGGAGTTGTTATACATGGGATCCAGATAAAGAATACTTTGATTGATTTGGGAGCAGCAATAAATGTGATGACTAAGGATATCCTGCAACAACTAAATGTTGCAAGCATGAGACCTACTCCTGTCCTGCAGCTTGTTGATAGTTCCACTATTAATCTTGATGGTATAGTAGAGGATCTTGTGGTAACTCTAGACTCTTGGGAGTACCCAGCATATTTCATGATTCTTTCTCCAAAAGCTACACTAGGCAGGTGTCCCATTATCCTGGGGAGTCCATGGTTAGCAACAAAAGATGCCTATATTAGATGTTGGACAGGAGACATGACCATTTCTAATGGAAAGAGCGCCAAAAATCTTGTTCTCTACCCTCCTACTCAGCTATCCCATGATATGGATAACCCCATATAGCCACATGTTGGTGAAGAGGCCGAGGAAGTCAATTTTGTGGCACAGCTTATGATGCTAGGCAGAAGTTCTTTCATGCAGCTTCAAGAAGAAGATGAAGTATTGTCTAACATAATTCAAAACCATTGTGAGGTGTACGAAGCATCATCCTCTCATGCATCTAGTTTTTTTGGTCCAGTGAAGACACTTCTGCTCGCTCTTCCTGCAGCTAAACTTCCTGCAGCAACAGGTATGTCTCATACATTGCTGCCACATGAACTCAAGGTACCAAGCATTAGTGAAGCAACTATGATAGAGTTAACTACACAAGTGCAAGTGTCAGAAGGGAAATATCTAAATATTAACAAGTTGAGTGAAGAACAAAAACTATCATTGACAAACTTACTAAAGACCCACCAGTATGCATTTGCATGGGACTACCATGATATGAAGGGATTGGATCCTAAACTCTGCACTCATAGGATATACATCAGAGATGATTGCACACCAGTAAGGCAACCACAAAGAAGAATTAACCCTGCATTGAGAGAAATTGTAAAAGGGGAACTACAAAAATTGCTAGATGCAGGATTTATCTACCCCATTTTAGATAGCCAGTGGGTGTCTCCATTGGTGATTGTGCCCAAAAAGGGAGGGAAGTGGCGAGTTTTTGTTGATTATAGGGAACTCAATGATACCACCAAAAAGGACCATTTTCCCCTTCCTTTCATAAATCAAGTACTGGATTCCCTTGCAGGCAAGCAATATTTCTCTTTTCTAGATGGATTCAACTGCTATAACCATATACAAATTGCACCTAAGGACCAAGAGAAGACCACCTTTACCTATCCATGGGGGACTTATGCCTACTCAATACTTCCATTTGGCTTATGCAATACACCTACAACTTTTCAAAGGGAAATCATTAGCATATTTTCAGATATCTCACATGATTGAATGGAGATTTATATGGATGATTTTAATTACTACCTATGGTGTTGATTTTAATGAAGCATTGGAAAATATCAGGAGAGTCTTACAGAGATGTGAAGACCATAATCTATCTTTAAACAGTGAAAAGTGGTTCATGATGATGCAGGAAGGTGTAGTCCATGGCCACTACATCTCTCACAAAGGAATTCAAGTAGATCCTATGAAGATTGAGGTGATTTCCAATCTGCCTATACCCGCAAAACAAAAAGATGTTAGGAGTTTCTTGGGACATGCAGGCTACTATAGATGTTTCATCAAAGAGTTCACCAAAATGGCAGCACCATTATACAATTTCCTAACTAAAGATGTTGATTTCTAATGGACCGAGGACTGTGACAAGGCATTCTCTAATCTCAAAGCAATCTTCACTCATGCTTCTGTACTCAAAGGTCCTAATTGGGAGCTTCCTTTTCACATTCATACATATGCATCAAAATATGCTATAGGAGCAGTCTTGGGACATAAAAAAGGAGCTATTGAGAATGCTATTTATTTTTTCAGCAGAAACCTACAAGGAGTTGAATTCAATTATATAGTGACATAAAAGGAAATGTTGGCAGTAATCTATGCCCTTAACAAATTCAAGCACTACATAACAAGCTATCAGATCTTTGTGCACACAAACCATGCAGCCATTAGGTACCTCATGAATAAGCCCTTAATCTTAGGTAGGCTAGCAAGATGGTTGTTGCTAATGTAGGATTTTTACATAACCATTGTTGATAAACGAGGAAAATCCAATGTTGTTGCAAACTTTCTTTCAAGGCTGACTGCATCAAAGGATGATCAAGTCATTGATGACTCTTTCCCTGATGAACATTTATTTCCCATCAATGTGCATACACCCTGGTATGTTGACATAGCTAATAATCTAGTCACAGGGAGAGTTCCTCCTCATTTCTCTCCAAAAGAGAGAAGAGTGATCATTGAGAAAACTTCTCCTTTCTCATGGATTGCAGGATGCTTGTTCTACACTGGACCAGACCATGTCATGAGGAGATGTGTGAGGGAAGATGAGACATATGATATATTGCATGCATGTCACAATGTACCCTATGGAGGGAATTTTGCAGCCAAGAAGATAACAATGAAGATTCTGAACACATGATATTACTGGCCCACACTCCACAAGGATGTAGGAATATATACAAGGAAGTGTGATAGATGCCAGAGGATGGGTCGTCCAACCAAATCTGATGAGATTCCCCTTTACCCCTAGGTAGTAATCACTCCATTTGATAAGTGGGGATTGGATTTTGTAGGACCCATTGATCCTCCATCAAATGGTAAATCCTATATCCTAGTTTGCACTGATTATGTAACCAAGTGGATTGAAGTTAAAGCAATGAAGCATGCAAGAGATGATAAGGTTGCAGAATTTCTTTATGAGGAAATTTTCACTCGTTATGGAGTTTCAAGGGAGATAGTGACTGACAAGGGGCTCAATTCACATCAACCCTTGTCACAACACTAGTTAATGAATTTATTGTGAGGCACAAGAAGTCTACTCCTTATCACCCTCAGGCCAATGGCCAAGTTGAGGTGACCAACAGAGAAATTGAAGCCATTCTAACCAAAACAGTGGCTATCCATAGGAAGGATTGGGAAAACAAGTTGTCAAAAGTTTTTTGGGCCTATCAGACCACCTGGAAAACCACAGGCTTCACTCCTTTTGAGTTGTTGTATGGAAAGACAACTATGATGCCCATTGAATTTGAGTATAAGACTTAGGAATGCACTAGACTTAGGGATGGATATCTCTGAGGCACAAAAGGACAAAATTATGTAGCCGAATCATTTGGATGAGATGAGAAAGACAACCTTGCATCACACAGAGGTAGTGTAGAATCAAAGAATAAAGTGGTATGACAGATTCATAAAGGACAAGAAATTCCAGCCAGGTGACCGGGCACTCCTTTATGACTCCAGATATCAGGATAATGTTGGTAAGTTGCAAACAAGATGGCTAGGACCATATGAGGTTGTTGAAGTCTTCTCCAATGGTGTCATTCAACTCACTACCATTGACCCTATTAGATTTAAGTTTCTTTTCAATGGTCATCGCCTCAGGTTGTATCACAAGCCAACTTCCAAAGAGGAATTCATGCAACAATTCACTCAACATGCAACACCTAAACTTCCTGCAACCAAAGGAAGTGGACCTAGTGTCCCTCCTTCTGGCCAACCAAGGTACGTAACTTGTCATAATAAAGACTTCCACTCTTGTGGGAGTCCACTTCTTCATTAATCCACCCATTCACCCATCCATCTCCATCTTTCTCTCTCTTCCATCACTCTGCCATAACTTCACTTCATTCCACTTCACTTCGTTCCATCTCCACTTTCATTAATTGTTCAACTGACTTCTTAAAAGGTGACCGGTACTTCCTCAATATTCTTTGCAAAAAATATTCCAAGAATTCAAGTACGTGCGCATCAATTTGTTACATCTTAATTATCTTTTAGTACATTTATTTAATTCTTATACATTAATGTAGATGTTCTCCATAGCATGCAATTATCCCCTGCCCTATCAAATCATCATTACCACCTTGCATGTGAGGGCACATGCTCAAATTTAGGTTGGGGGGAGTGTGAATAACATGTCCACATGTCATTCCATGTTGGTCCATGTTAGCAAAATTTAAATTGATCTAATTTGAATTCTAAGTGAGGTGATGGATCACACGTGTGAGATGACACCACACCACTGCCATTTTTCTCAAACGTATCCTTCATTTATTATCCCTTACTTTCTTTATTGCCTCTGTCATAATCCTAAATCACCAAAAAGGTAAAATTCATACGACATTGGCGTTGGGAATTCAACAGTGTTGCAGGAAGCTGAAAATTGGCTTTCAGACAAAGATTGCAGGAAGGGAAACCTTGCAAAGTTCTTGTTGATTGAGACAACTGAAACAATGGGAGGATAGTTAATTCAAAGTGAACCTAGGGTTCATAACATGGTATTGCAGGATACACCTTCTTTGGAAAAATTTAGAAATTGCAAATGGCTAGACTATTTCTTGAAGCTTGATAGTTATAATGAATACATTGCGTAGGAATTTGTGCAGACATTGTCTAAAGGAAAGGCCATGGTAAAAGGGTTGGAGGTAATAGCTACTGAAGAGAGGATTGTAGAAGTGATAGGGTTGCCTATGGATGGTGAACATTACCCTGCTACCAAAGATGCAAGGTCAGCTAGGTTGAATTTACTAAACCTGGTGACCCTCCATTGGATGTGGACAAGCAAGGTGCGAAGAGAACCTCTTTTCCTGAGTCATGGAAGCAAGTAGTTGTCCACATTATGAAGTACATCACTTGTGAAGGCTTCCAGTTGAACCTACATTCTGTGCACTTCAAACTCCTAAATCATATGAGGCATGGGAGAAGAATGAATGTGCCAAACATGTTATATCATCTCCTTTCAATCATGGTGGCTAAAACCCAAAAAGGTAGGGATAATTTTGTCTCCCACCATTGTCTAATCAAATTATTAGTAGAGAATTTTTTGCATGATGTGTCTGATATGACTTGGGAGGAATTTTTAAATATTGATCAATTTAGACCAAAGCATTTGTGACCTAGGGTTTTTCCTTAACCTCGTAGGGTTAGTAGGAGACTGAACATTATTGAAGCCACTCATGGAGCCTCAACTTCTAGTGCAAGCCCTAGTGTAAACCCTCCTATAGCTGAGCAAACTAGAGAGATTAGTTCTTTTGAGGCAGAACATTCAAACAAAGATAGTTCCTCTTCAGATTCTGATGATGATGTCCCTCTTGGAACCCTAATTCAAACTAGGGCACAAAAGAATGAGGCAGAAATAAGGAAGGGAAAATCTAAAAAGAAAATGACAGAAAAGGAAGTGCCAAGCTCTAAGAAATGAAAGGCTAAAACTGTTCTTCCTGCAGCCGAAGAAAAACATGAAACCCCTCCTAGAAAATCAAGACCAGCTGGGCCAGCCGCTGGTGTGTCCTTGAAGAGAATCCCTAGCCCTCGAGGAACATCATGAGAGGACATAGAAGTCCCAATGGGGTAGGTGAACATTGAGGAAAAGGAAATTTTTGAGGAACCAGAAGATATAAGGTTGGCAGAGCTTTCTACCATCACAGAATAGGTTGAGATACAAGAGTATGATAAGAATCAGGAGCTCTTGCAACAAGAGCAAGAGTTCCTATAGCAAGAGTAGGAACCCCTGCAGCCATAATTGGGTGAATAATCAGAATCCCTAAAAATAGGTGTCATATGAAGAGCAAGAATCAGTGCTAGGAAAAATCTTGGTAGGCATCATAATCCCTCTAATTTTTCATGGAACATGGTAGCCATGAACTTATGGAATGAGATGTAAAGGAGGGAAGAGGAATGGAAAAAGGAGAAACATAGGCTAAAGGATGATATTAAAAATAAAGATGCAGAGATTGAAGAAAAGTATACGAAAATTGTTGTTTTAAAGGAATAGGTGGATAGTGTAGTAGCCTTAGTACCTAAAATGTTAGAGTGTAGGACTCATCCAAAATTATATGCCCTATATTTGAAGGAAAGGGATCTTTCTTTTAAATTGTCAAGGATCATTTTAGGTTTGAATCCTTCCATTGAGACCCCTCTTGATTTTTTTTAGGATTATCAAATTGCTCCTCCTAAAGTGAAAATTTTGTTGTGTGAACTCTATTTGCATAATTATGTTGTATCTCATGATCATGATTGGAATCCATTGTTGTATGTTGGGGATCTCCAATTATGGGCATTTATGTCCTAGATAAAGAATGAAATTAGTTGGGGAAAATAGTTCAGGACTTATAGGAAAATAAAATCCAACACTCCCCTTCCCATCAGGGCTGAATATAGAAACCCAGGAGACATTTTTTGGGAATGGCACAAATTTCTTTACTGGCCAAGCTATAGTAGTAGGATCCTGCCTGTGAGAAAAGTAGTTTACAAAGAATATGAGAAGGTATTTGAAACTATATGGAAATATGTAATGGTACATCTGTCACATAAGTGGAATAGTCTGATTGAGGAGTTAAAACAAGTTGAACCTCACTCTCCACAGAACTATGTTGCGACATGCAAAAGAGTTGATAGATATATATAACTTGGAAGGATGAAGGGGAAATTTTGGCTCCCATTAACTTTTCAACCGCCTACCATATTATGGCATGTGGAAAATTTTAGGTATTATCAGTATGATATAGTTGTAGAGAGGCAAAGATGGAACAGGTTGGACAACAAGCAAGGGTTCTATTGGGACCCCAATTCATACACTACAAGAACTGATGTAGGACAGCTGGCAGTTGCAGATTTTAGGGTATTGACCAAGCAAAGGAATAACTCTTCCTCTACTAGAGGACCAACAAAACCTTAGGTTGGGGGGAGTGATGAGTCCAATTTATGGCTCAATTTTGATAGATTTTATTATCCATTTGTTGTTGTTTTCATAGACTTTGGTACTTAGATGTTGACATTTTCATGTTATTTCCTCAAAACCATATACATTGGGCATAAGTTTATTTTTGTAAATTTAAATGACATTAACATGCTATATGAACTATCTATGTTAATTTTACATGTGGATTAATGAATGTTACTTTAAGATAGTTATAGATATGCAATTGTTGTGTGTACTAATGTTGCCATGCAAATATAATTAGAGCCTACAAAATTGAGGAAGATTCTACCAACTGGTCATTTTCCATAAAGGTCAACAAGGTGATCATTCAAAGGTCAATGGAGGGAAGACTCTCAATGGAGGGAAATTCCTAGTTCAAATCGAAGATTTTAACTACTTTGTAAATGGTCATAATAGTTTGTTGAGCGAATATAGGAGCTATTGTTATGCTAGATTTGCGTTAAGGAAAACCGGCTTGACCATATTCCATGCATGCATAACCTCCTTTCCACTTTCTATGCTTTCCATAAAGTGGCATCCTCCTAATCTGTTGGAGTTGACCGCCTTGATAGGTAGTTAGTTAGTAGTTTTTCCTCCTATAAATAAGGCTTGAATGCTCCTTCTTAGGAGATTGATTAATCTGGTGTTCTACTCGCATTGTTAGTTTTCAGTAATACAATTACGTTGCTCTATTGTAATCATTCTTTTTAAGGAATCAAATGAAGTCATAAGTTCATTGCATCTGAGTTTACATTTTTCTTAAGGGATACTCATCCAAGGGGGACCACTTGGTGAGCATTCCATCCTTTAGCTTAGAATTTACTTTTTTATGCAAATAGTTACGAATCTAACAACTGTCCATTCCTGCAACCACTAGAATTCCATTATGTGATTGTTCTTGTAGCCAAAGCAGGAATAGTAGTTTCCTATCTGTTTGCTCAAATTTTCATGCACTTCAGCTTAGTATAGTTGTTGGTTGATGTTCAATACTTATGATACTTCTTTCTAAGCAATTTACTTTCAACATTATGTCTTTCTTAGTTGTAGGATGAATATGGCTAATATGGATTCCTAGTGCACATACTGTGCTGACACATTTCAAGTCTACGTCCCTAGGTTGACAAGTTAAATGCACCTTCGTGATGATTAGGATAGCTATTCATATTAGATTTCCAATCTCTGAATCACAACTTTAAGGGCTTAGTTGTGAAATCATTGTAGGAGGCCAACATTTTTGGCACCGTTGTTGGAGATCATTTCAAACTAGGGAGTTCTTTGGATTCATTGATAGTTTATTTCTTGTTGTAGTATTTTTGAAAGATTGTTCTTAGGATACCCCTCATTTAGGAAGTATGGTGGTAAAATTCCTAAGTTTGAGAAGTATGGTGGTAAAGGAGACCCTCAAACACACGTGTCAAATTTAAATGTGATGTGTATAGACTTATTTCACCACGACTCTCTGATGGACAAAATTTTCCCTCAATCTCTCAAAGACACAACACTAGAATGGTATTATTCTTTGCCTAACAATTCTATATTCTCATTCAATCAACTGGTTAATCAATTTCTCTAGTAATTCCAGGCTAACATCAGGATGAAGATAACCTTCTTGGATCTCGTCTGATGCAAGTAAGGAGAGCATAAGAAAATCACTTATTTGATTGCTCAATACCAAGCGCTCTTTTCTCAAATCTCATACTCGTTGCCTAACTCAGATGTGCAAAAGGTGTTCATTGGCAACCTGCAACAACCTTGGCAAGAGAAGTTTTCCTTAATGAAGTATCTTGCTTTCACACATCTATGTGCGACATTACAGGAGTATCAACAGATGGTTATTTAGTTCAGGGGATCTTCCTTGCACTCTTGTCCCGAAGGAAGATCTATAGTATCAATCTCAAGAAAAGGAAAATCTATTACAAATGTAGTCACCGCGTCTAATGACAGAGGCCTCAAGCACAATAGACAATTTACTAAATTATTTGAATCTTATTCTTCTATTCTACAAAAGTTGTTGAAGGATAAGATTATAACATTGGAAGATCCTCGACCTCTCAAAGAGCCTTATCTTGATTGGTATGATGGAAACACGTTTTTCCAATACCATCGTGTCGAAGGGCATGATACTGAACATTGTATGTTCGTGCGTCATGAGATGCAGGATCGCATCAACGATGGTACCATCTGCCTCGATGGTAAAAAGTAGAATGCAAACAAGTCTGTGGCTAAGGAAAATGGTGAATTGCAGATCTACACAGATCCATTTTCGTCACATTCTACTAACTTGATTGTTATGCCTTCCATTCTTGATCCTACTGACAAGGTCCCTTATGCATACGTAAATGTGGTCTTGTTTACTCCTAGTCCTCTCCCTCAACCTGTGACTAGTTCACCAGATGTAACTTTTACCTCATAGGATCTATCCATGAATAAAAAAACCTCTCCTCTATACATTCCTACTCATGTCAATGGAAACATTGTTACATGAGTCCTTGTGGACCCCACGAGTTGAGTGAATGTTATTACAGAGGAGACCATTTTGTTAAATTCATTACATAGGGAGGAATATGAGAAGAAAAACACTACTATACATACCCATGATGGCCTCTCTATCACTTCGTATGGCTCCATAACTCTTTCTAGCCTAGTGGGACCTAGGGCTATGGATACTACTTTTGACATCATTCCAAAATATGACCTATTCAGGGTGAAGTTAGGCATCCCTTGGCTAGATTCCATGAATAGGATCACTTCCATTATTCATAAATGTTTGAAATTCTCTCAAGAAGGTGTCGTACATGTCGTGCATGACACTGGGTATCAACCATTGATATCCCGTGGGGGTTATTCCTTGGATCATTTTTGGCCCACCCCAGTTGGTCAGCTTCATCCTAGAACATACCTGCTTTATCAAAATTATGTTAAGTATAAGACCAGAGGAAAGGTGCAGTAAAAATTGACTCACCCTATAGCGCAACAACGAGCTACCTCCTCCTCTTAAAAGGGGGAGGGGAAGCTTTCCCACGCTTAGGGCCCTTCTTCTTCTTCCTCTATAGCTCCACCTATTGCTTCCTCTAGCCATTATGTGACACCTTTGACTTCTGCTCCTATGCATCTCCTAGGGAGTTCGATGGTGCTCACTTGGTGGAAGGCCAAGCGTCAGGCATTTGAACTTTTTGTCTTACCCACGGTGCCTCACCCCATCTTGTATGGTAAGGGGAAGGGCCCCTATGGAGCATCTTTTGTTTCTCAACCTCTACTACTCCTACCTCTAAGGTAGTGAATGAGAAGAGGCCCGTCGTAGAGGCGCTCAAGTCTACTCCCCCCTCTGTTATTGCATTTTTTTCTCCATCTCTCCCTATTGTTCCCATCTAGGAGTCAATCCCTCGATCGAAAATGACTGTGATGAATACTCTAATGGCTAAACAAGAGCCTTCTACTCCTTCTTAGGTTGTAGCCTCTGGCTCCCAAAGTCACAAAAATAGCCTTGCGCGTGATCGTAAATGTTGAAAGAAATCTCTAGCTGTTGAGCAGGTCGCCTCATAGAAGAAGGAAGGGGAGCCAACATCTCCCACTTTGGCATCTTCTATTGTGTCCTCCCCTTTTGCCCCTTCTACTTCAGTTCCCTCTATCTCAATCTTGCTTTTGGTTCCCCCTATGAGTGTGGATGATCCTCACTCCAAGAAGGCACAAGTATTCATTCCTCCTTCAGTTGAGTCTCCCCTTTTGATGTCCCTTCTAGATATCTTTCCTTTTTCAAAATTTGTGGACATGTCGAATACCTCAGTGGTTTTTTCTATAGTTTTCTCCTCTTCCTCCTCTCCTTTTGCTTCATCTGTGGGGATCTCAAATCCTTGGATGAAGCAAAAGTTGGAGGATGACCCTGCTTCCAATGGGGGTTGGGAGAAGGGTTCACCTTCTTTGGAGGTTGGTTCTACATTGGCTTGCAACATCCTAGTGATGGAAGCATCCCCGACATCCCTGAAGTTTGTCATTGTTCCTGAGTCTTTCAGTGAGGCTAGTAGTAGATCTCGGGTGCCTCCTCCATTTCCCGCTGAGTTGACACATGGCACTCTTGTGAAGTGCATGTTCAACTCTGTAGTCGATGTCTCGGCTCTGTTGACGATCTTTGTGAAATCGTCAATGTTCACCTCACAAGAACTGAATGAAGAAGACCTCAAGGGGTCATCTTCCTTAGCTCTTGTTGCAAGAGATTCGGAGGGTACCCCCCTTGTTATCCCACCCTTGTAGGCTCGTCCTCCCTCCCCTTACAGTGATCTAGATTGGGAGAACGACGACCTCTTCATTTTTTAGGACTAGGGGGAACCTCTTCTTTGTATGTAGATTAGATTAGATTATGTGTGTGTGTTTTTGTTCCCCCGTGCTTGTTTTATGTGTTCCTGGAGGACCCTTGTCACCCTCATAGGTGCTTGAATACAAGAGTGTTTTTGTGTCATGATACTTCTTCTATTTCTCATATCATTCTTCTCTTTGTCGTGCCTTGATTTTCAACAATTAGGGATGATACAAAGTGTTGGGGGAATTTAGGCCTCCCTTCCATGTTGACCCAATTTTTCATTTTCATTGTGTCTTCACATGCCTTTCTTCACATGGTATGATATAGTAGGGGGTTGATGGTAGTTCATTTATATATTATTATGCTTATCTATCTATATTTATGAGTAGCTCTGACCCCGAAATATCATATCCCTTGTCTCTTGTTCGTTATTTCATGGTTTGTCCTTTCTCTTTACCTTTTCCTTGCTTGCTTCATGATGTTGTGGTGATAATGTGTTGTCCCTCGCATGTGCAACAACATTAACACTGTTACATCTCATTATGTTCCACGAGCCACAACATCATTTTCATTCTTTCTTTTTTCTCCTTAGGATGCCACGTGCCTTTGAGTTTGGCACACACCATCATAAGGGGGGGCTATCATATTGCTTCAATTTTCAGAAGGTGCATTCGGTGGCCAATGAATCCCTTGCTGAAAATATTCTATTTTTCAAAAATTGCATTCTTCAATATGGATCCCTAGAAAAAAATTCTTTCATCATGGATTCGTAAGATAGAATCTAGACTAGCCCTTACAAGGGAGCATTTTTTTCTTTCAAATTCCTTGATGAAATGAATCTTTCAAAAGGTTTCCTTGATGCTAGAATCACTGGCAAAAATTCTCTCTTTTCAAAACTACTATCACTTTCAAACTGAGCGTACCTTGAGTGGACCTCTTTTCTTCTGAAGGGTTCCTGAGAGACCCCCTTGAAAGCTTCTCCTTCAATTGTTGACTATCTACATATCTGCCTATGTGGCTTCTTTTTTTTATCTAACATGTTGCTTTGCAGGTGCGCCTATGAAGATGCTTTACAATCGACCTTGTAGGACCAAGTACCTATAAGGCCCCATCAGACTCTACAAAGCCTCTTGCATCTGGCTTCCTCTAGGATTGAGCACCTAGGTGTGCCTTCTTTGCAAGTTTTAGGACTTGTGAAGCGCTTATATCCTGCAGGATCTCTTTATTCAACTATGTAGGACCGAGCACCTATGGAGCCTCTTTGTTCACCTTTTGTAAGTCTACAAACCTACGACACATTTTTTTCAACTCTCCTTGGGTCCGATGACCCATGAAGCCATCTTCTCTTCCTGTTATTTTGGGTGGGTCAGATTGTGGTCTACTTCCTCAATGGTTCAAGTATACTTTCTTTCAACTCTTTCAATCTACTTTACCTTGCATCTGGTAGCACATATGCTCGCTAAAGTGGAGGAAAAATGTAATGGAGTGAATTTTCACCCCTTGCAAATTCTCCATTTACATCCCCTTACCTTAGAAAAAATAAACTCAATGATGCTTTTCCACTTCATCCATTTTCTTTCCACCCACTTGGTGGTTGTCAGGGACGCTAGCATAGCGTGTAGACGTTTGAACGTCCTGATAGGATTTGCACCTCTAGAATTTGCAGAGGCATTACACTTCTCCATTGGAAATGAAGAGTAACGCTCATGCACCCTTGACCAACCTTGAACGACTCTTTTGGGTTGCTATTCATCCTCAAAACATCTTATTCTCCATTAATTCAATCTTCTTCAAAAGTCTACATGTTTCTCAATCACACTTGCTTCTACGCACTTCATTTTTACAACATTCTCCATTGTTGAAGCTCCAAGGTGATACTCTACTAGTTTATCTCCTCACATTGTTGCGACAATGATGACACTCACAAGCTTGCGAGCTCGCATCTCCCTTCACGTACGTGAGGGAACGTACGTGAGGGAGGTAATATCCATTTCACTCAGCATTGTCATTTGATTTATGTAGCATATTGTTGTTGCCATTGCTTGGAATTTCTTCCATTTTAGTATGTTCTTTATCATACTTTCTCTTTCATGGCTATTCTAGTTGTCCGTGGAGGTGAGAACATCGAAACGGGGGTTTGACTATGACAAGCCCCAAAACAACCCCAAAAATTTTCCCTGTTTTGTTGTGTGTAGGTGTTCGTGCTTGTGTGGAGCTTGTGGGAGGTTGGACTAACTGTAAGTTTTGTTTCTACCACCTTTCTTGTTATCAAATCCCATCTTCCTAAGTTTAAGTGTTATTCTTTTCATTTTAGCAGTTTAGTTATTTCATGTTTTCTTTCATTACATAAATCTATATTTACCGGGTAGTTAGTGAATTCCCTTTTCAGTGTTGAATGGAATTTGCACTCCCTATCCGTACATACACTAGTGCCCAACCGGGATGCCAATGTGGCATGTTGTCATCCGAATTTTGTGTTGGAGTCCTCTGATAGAGAGCTACCTAGGTTACAGTCCAGACTCGGGAATTTTCTCACCTGGTCCTCTAAACCCTCGGGTTGATAGAAGGATAGTGGCAGATAAAATTCCCTTCTTTTTCACCGTCTTAAAACATTAAACTTACCTTAAAGAATCCTTAGTGTGAGGTAAATCAGGGCAATTGATCGTTCTAGACCCTCCTGTGACTTGGGGTCCTAAGTGGTCGATCCCCCTCCTTTACAATAAATACACATATATATACATACATATATACATATACATTTATACATAGATACATATATACATTTATATAGATATGTATATATATACAAATACATACACATATACATATACATATACATACATATATATACACATACATATATATGTATATGTATATGTATATGTATATGTATATGTATATGTATATGTATATGTATGTATGTATGTATGTATAGGTATATGTATATATCTATGTTTATATATATGTATATATGTATGTATATATGTATGCATACATACACACACACACAAATAAGTTTCTTTTGATGTTTTTGTGGGTTGTATTGTTTGTTTGTTTATTTTTCATGTTAATTTTTTTTTACTTTATTTTGTCGCTTCTTTAGTTTTGTGGCTCTTTTAATTAGATTATTATTTCCTTTTTCCACCTATTTGCTTACATTTTTTCATTTAGTTTAATAATGCTAATACCTTTGAGGTATGAGAGATTGGATGGAATAGCACGAGCTGTGGGTGCTATTTTCAATCGTGTGGGTTTATCAGTTGGATGGAAGCAGTCATTCTGATTGTTGTTCTAGCTGGTGTTTTTGTCTTGTTTCTAGAGAATGACTTCACGGTTGTGTTCTATTTGAGGATTTAAAGTTTATATTGCTTTTGTATAGCATTTGAGCACAGTGAAGTGGTAGCAGTATCTTGTTGATGATATCACTGGGATCTTTTGCTTATGTTCGTTGGAATGGTGCTTATTCACCTTGGCTTGTATCTTTCTTCCTCAGGTGGCATGTTGGAAGATGACAAGGTTTGTTGCCTGAATGGTGGACATCTTGGATGTTGGTGTTGAATTCTTGATGGAGCATGAGAGAATGTTTGAGATTGTCTGGTGGACTGTTATCTATGGAATCTTGTTGATTGGGTGTCTTGAGTATTGCGGCGTCTGAACTGGTGGAGCTAGTGTGATCTTAGTGTCTGGTTGCTTTGGAGGTGTCTGTGTGATTTTCGTCAAGTGGGAGATTGTTGGAATTGTTGCCTCAATCTCACAGGCTAAAACCTCTAAGAAAGCATGGTCGTTGTGACTGGTGAGATGTTTGGCCGATCTGCTAGTTGATCCTGAACTATCATTGTGACCTCCTGAATGTCTTGGTGATCAACATAACCTGAAACCTTCGGCGTAACCTGGACTGTCGGAATGATGTTTCGGCGACGATAGGAAGTCTTGCCGATATTGGCGTGATCTTTGGTCTATCTAGCTGATGTGGTAATCGGTATGACTTGCTCCTATCGGAATGTGTCCTGGTGATGGAGATGTCTTGCCGACTGGTGTTGTCGCTGTGACATGTTGTGTTCGCTATGACCTCTCAGTGAAAGACAGATCGAAGTAACATAAGGGTTCGGTAGGAACTCTTGCTGACAGGGAGATTGTCTCGCCGATGGATGTGCTTTCGCTGACTACCTGTCGTTGTAACCTCTTAGCGAAAGCGGTAAGTCCTGCCGACATTGGTGTTTGTTAACGGGTGTCTTCAATGAGACTCCTAGCGACTGAAGTTTTTGGTGAAAGGTGTGAGAATTCGGTATAACCTCTCAGCGACTGTTGAAGTCTCGCCAATAGTGGTCTTCGGGGTGACATGTTATGTTCGCTATGACCTCTCGACGATAGCGATAAGTCTTGCCGATTGTTGGACATTTCAGAGTGATCTTTTGAATATCAGTATGATGTCTCATCGAATGGCGATTGTCTGTTGAGGTCGATGTGACTTGGGAACTTCGGTGTGATGTCTTGGCGAAAGACGGTAGTCTTGTCGATGGTAGGACATTTCGATGTGACTTTGGAGCTTCTGTATGATGTCTCACTGATAGCGATAAGTCTTAGCGATAGCCTTGTGGACTCGGTGTAACGTCTTGTCGATTGAGACGACTCTTGCTGATAGATGGATGCCGATAGGAATACAATGGATGTCGATGGATTCGGTTTTAGGTCTTGGCGACATGGCGAAGTCTGAGCGATAGCTTTCTGGACTCAGTGTAACGTCTTGCCGATAGTGAAGACTCTTGGCGATATCGACGGATGGGCTATGTGGCTCGGGGAGACACGGTTAAGTGTCTCATCGACATGTGACACAGGTTGAATGCCCTTGACCGAGTGAAAGACTATCCTACGTGGTGCGACTTGGACCTATCAGAGAGGGCAAAATGTGAACCGTTTTGTTGTGAGACCGTTGCAACAGTTTTTGTGTGGAAGGATAACAGTGTGTTGGGAAAATTCTATACAAGGAAATGGAAACATCTACATTTGGGAAATGGATGACAGTGATGCTAAGCTGGATGCTCGATATTTGTGATCACGAACTGATTCACAGAGGCTATTGAGAATGAATGTATATATGTATGCATTGGATGTTCTGAAGATATATATATAGAGAGAGAGTGATAGAGAGAGGGCCGAGAAGCTGGCTGAAAGGCCGAGGCCATGAGGCCGAAACAGAGAAAATGAGAGGTAGGGTTATGCTGCTGAAATCACTCCTGATCATGGATCATGGTTGATCTCTTACTTGTTGATCTGCTCTATATATTGTGTGAAGGTATTGCAAAAGTGCGAGGATTGTTTGGTTTGAGAGATTGATCAGGAAATGTAAAGGGGAGATTTTGCTACCAGGTTGTATCCAGAATGAACAAGATGTAATCTTTGTAAAGGCTATGATCCTGAAATTGTATTATAACTGTTTGTTCCTGAATAATACAATGGCTCGATCTTTGGAGTGTGGGGTTTTTTATCTGAAAGGATTTTCCCCACGTAAATCTGTTTGTTCTGGTTTTTGTCTCATCTTTCATGTCTGTTGGTTCTTGTAGTAGAATCTGTTAATGCATGTTGTTGAATTTACATGTGCTTCTCTTAGAAGGATTAATGTGGGAAATGAACTGTGTTTGTTTCCGCTTTAGGACATAGTTGTACGTTTCTTTGAGGAAATCTAATCAAAATTAAAGTTACCGAAGGCACTACTATTCCCAGAGGTTTCTCTGAGATGCCCTAAATTTTTTTCCTAACAAGTGGTATCAGAGCCTTCTTTTGGTTGTTGGTTCTGGGTATTTCTCCTATGAAGATTTCTTAGCTCGATAGGTTGGAGGAAATCTGGAGAAATGGATTGATTTATTGATCCTTTAGTGAGTGGAAGTCTTGTGATATTTAGAGGCATCACACAGTTTGAAGGATGGTGGAGATGGAAGAGAGTGCTTATGCTAGGTGGTGTTTCCTGGTGTTGGAAGGCACTGTTTCCTATTAACCTCGAATACATAAAGGCTATGGAGTTAATCATTAGATGATTTGCAAGCTTCTAAAATAGCATTTTCTCTCTTTCTCAGATGCATGTACATGTTGGTGGTTTAGATTTGGCCTAAAAGGGGCCTGGATTTCCTGAACTGCTATTTTCTTTTTAAGGATGTTTTGTACTTGCATGGCTCTATGGTTTTGCAAGTTTTACATGGTTAAGCAAAACTTGTGATTATGTGGAGTTGCTATTAAGCTATTTTCTAGAGCCCGACTTTTGGGGTGTTGTTGGATGAGATAGTTGCAGTTATGCATGTAGGCTTTGTGCATGGTTTGAGGAGGTGTGTTTTCTTCTCTGCATGGGAGTGTTGGTACGTTATTTTTCACTCAGTATTCTTGTGGTGGTGCTTGTGGTTTCCTTGATTATGGTGCTTGTTGTGTACATGATTGGAAAATCAGGTTTGGTATGATCTGGTGTTTGAGTCATGTTGTCTACATGGTTATTCTCTTGCAGTTTCCAATGCGATGATGGGTTTGCATGTTTGATGTTTGTGATCTATGAGTTATGCAGTTGATGGATTAGCTACCCATTGGCTGCAGTGAGATAACTTGGATGTGGACTATCTTTATCCATGAGATTGATTCATTGCTGGTGCAGACTTGTTAGCTGGCCTTGTCTTTGGTCACTTGTGCATTGGTTTGATTGCTTTGAGATGAGAGGATGGATATTGTTTGAGTACCTGAATAGTCAGTTACGGGAACTTGAAGCAGGTGGTCATGATGCTTGCAGAGCTCAGGTGTCACGTTTTAGTGGGAGCTTTAGCAGTGATAGTGGGTTCATCACATGGTGGTGAATAGTCTTCTTTAGTGTTGCAGATGTTTCAAGAGGGAGCTTTTAGATCCTATTGTTGCAGAAGGGTTCTTTCGCATTTGCATGGACATTATTTGAAGATGAGCAACATCTTGGATCCATGGAGGATGCTTGGAGTCTTTGGCTGAGGTGTTGGTGGTGTTTGATAGGTGATGTTGGTTTTGAGTCTGTTTGTTTTATGTCATGGTATACTCTTGCTTGTGCACTAGAGTTTTGGTATTATGCATTGTACTTGAGACCATGGTGAAGTCACTTGAAGTATGGTATATCCTAAGGGGATATGTAAATCATGGTGTCATGATAAGTTCCTGATTCAGATGATTGGAGCTTTGACAGTGGTCTGGTAATTCTTTGTGTATTGGGTGCTTTGATTTTTTGCTTGATACTTCGTGATAGTACAGTAATGCAGTTGAAGTTTAGCATGAGATGATCGGTTCCTAGTACTCATGGATACATGGAGAATAAGGTGAGGTTGTTTTTATCTTATGAGAGAAGTGTTGTTGATGGTATTCCTGGTGAAGCTTTCAGCAGAAAGTCTGAGAAGCCTACACCTTAGTTGAACGTGAGTTCAATAGAGACCTATGAGGAGATTGCTCTTGATTAGTCTTGATGGCTTGTATATCTTGAAGGAGTATTCTCATTCCCACTCTTGGTCTGCTCGACAGTTGATTTGAGAGGTATTTGGCCCATTATATTTTTCAGATGTGTTTTTTTTTCACTTTCATGATATGGATCTTGAATTTTTGTTTAATGGTTCTGGAGGATTCATGGTGGAAGATGTACAGCTTGTTTATCTTCTTAAGCTTTTTTGTTATGTTATTTACTAATGAGAATTGGTAGGAGATTATGTATGGGATAATTTCCTAAAATGGGGAATGAAATAGCTTGATTTTCTTTTGGGATGAGAAGGAGATCATTCTTGACACAGCTGGCAGTTAGAAGTGTCTGTAGGAGGATGTTCTACAGGGGTATGGTGTGCAGAGTTTCTCTCTTTAGTCTTGGTTTACTTCTTGGATGTTTGTTTTCACATTAGTTTGTTGCGTGTGGAGATCTTGGGAAAACTGTGAAGACTTGTGGTGAGAGAAATGTTTCTTGTAACAGTTTGTTGCAGGTTGTGCATGTCATTGTGGATATTTCCTTGGTACTACATGGTTACATTTTCTATGTGTTGTTATTGGTAGACTTGTGATGTCTTCGGATTACTCAGAAAGTGGGAGTTCCTATTGTGTTTTGTCTTCTTCGACTGGTTGGCACTTGGAGCTTGCATTCGCTGTTGATGGGTTGGTTTTGGAGCAGCATGAGTTTACTAATGCTGATACCTTTGAGGTATGAGAGATTGGATGGAATAGCACGAGCTGTGCATGCTATTTTTAGTCGCGTGGGTTTATCAATTGGATGGAAGCAGTCATTATGATTGTTGTTCTAGTTGGTGTTTTTGTCTTGTTTCTAGAGAATGACTTCATGGTTGTGTTCTATTTGAGGATTTAAAGTTTATATTGCTTTTGTATAGCATTTGAGCACAGTGAAGTGGTAGCAGTATCTTGTTGATGATATTACTGGGATCTTTTGCTTATGTTCGTTGGAATGGTGCTTATTCACCTTGGCTTGTATCTTTCTTCCTCAGGTGGCATGTTGGAAGATGACAGGGTTTGTTGCCTGAATGGTGGACATCTTGGATGTTGGTGCTGAATTCTTGATGGAGCATGAGAGCATGTTTGAGATTGTCTGCTGGATTGTTATCTATGGAATCTTACTAATTGGGTGTCTTGAGTATTGCAGGGTTTGAACTAGTGGAGCTAGTGCGATCTTAGTGTCTAGTTGCTTTGGAGGTTCCTGTGTGATCTTCGTCAAGTGGGAGATTGTTGGAATTGTTGCCTCAATATCACAGGCTGAAACCTCTGAGAAAGCATGGTCGTTGTGACTGGTGAGATGTCTGGCCAATTTGCTAGTTGATCCTGAACTATCGTTGTGACCTCCTGAATGTCTTGGCGATCAACATAACCTGAAACCTTCAGCGTAACTTGGACTGTCGAAATGATGTTTTGGCGACGATAGGAAGTCTTGCTGATATCATCGTGATCTTTGGTCTATCTGGCCGATGTGGTAATCAGTATGACTTGCTCCTATCGGAATGTGTCCTGGCGATGGAGATGTCTTGCCGACTGGTGTTGTCGCTGTGACATGTTGTGTTCCCTATGACCTCTCGACGAAAGACAGATCGGAGTAACATAAGGGTTCGGTAGGAACTCTTGGCTATAGGGAGATTGTCTCGCTGATGGATGTGCTTTCGCTGACTGCCTGTCATTGTAACCTCTTGGCGAAAGTGGTAAGTCCTGCCGACATTGGTGTTTGTTAATGGGTGTCTTCGATGAGACTCCTAGCAATTGAAGTCTTTGGCGAAAGGTGTGAGCATTCGGTATAACCTCTCAGGGACTGTTGAAGTCTTGCCGATAGTGGTCTTCGGGGTGACATGTTGTGTTCGCTATGACCTCTCGGTGATAGCGGTAAGTCTTGCTGACTGTTGGACATTTCAGAGTGATCTTTTGAATATTTGTATGATGTCTCATCGAATGGCGATTGTCTCGCCGATGAGAATGTTGAGGTCGATGTGACTTGGGAACTTCGGTGTGATGTCTTGGCGAAAGACGGTAGTCTTGCCAACGGTAGGACATTTCGATGTGACTTTGGAGCTTCGATATGATGTCTCATCGATAGTGATAAGTCTTAGTGATAGCCTTGTGGACTCGGTGTAACGTCTTGCCAATTGAGACAACTCTTGCCGATAGATGTATGCCGATAGGAATGCAATGGATGTCGATGGATTTGGTATGAGGTCTTGGCGACACGGCGAAGTCTGAGTGATAGCTTTCTGGACTCACTATAATGTCTTTCTGATAGTGAAGACTCTTGGCGATATCGACGGATGCGCTCTGTGGCATCGGGGAGACACGGTTAAGTGTCTCACCGACATGCGACATAGGTTGAACACCCTTGACCGAGTGAAAGACTATCCTACGTGGTGTGACTTGGACCTATCAGAGAGGGCAGAATGTGAACTGTTTTGTTGTGAGACCGTTGCAACCGTTTCTGTGTGGAAGGATAACAGTGTGTTGGGAAACTTCTATACGAGGAAATGGAAACATCTACGTTTGGGAAATGGATGACAGTGATGCTGAGCTGGATGTTCGATAGTTGTGATCACAAACCGATTCACAGAGGTCGTTGAGAACAAATGTATATATGTATGCATTTTACGTTCTGAAGATAGATATATATATAGAGAGAGTGATAGAGAGGGCCGAGAGGCTGGCTGAAAGGCCAAGGCCATGAGGCCGAAACAAAGAAAATGAGAGGCAGGGTTATGCTGCCGAAATCACTCCTAATCATGGATCATGGTTGATCTCTTACTTGTTGATTTGCTCTATATACTGTGTGAAGGTATTGCAACAGTGTTTGGTTTGAGAGATTGATCAGGAAATGTAAAGGGGAGAGTTTGCTACCAGGTTGTATCCAGAATGAACAAGATGTAATCTATGTAAAGGCTATGAGCCTGAAATTGTATTGTAACCGTTTGTTGCTGAATAATACAATGGCTCGATCTTTGGAGTGTGGGGTTTATCCGAAAGAATTTTCCCCACGTAAATCTGTTTGTTCTGGTTTCTGTCTCATCTTTCATGTCTGTTGGTTCTTGTAGTAGAATATGTTAATGCATGTTGTTGAATTTACATGTGCTTCTCTTAGAAGGATTAATGTGGGAAATGAATTGTGTCTGTTTCTGCTTTAGGACATAGTTGTACGTGTCTTTGAGGCAATCTAATCAAAATTAAAGTTACCGAAGGCACTACTGTTCTCATTGGTTTCTCTGAGATGCCCTAAAAAATTTTCCTAACAGAAAGTTGTAGCAAAGACGAGGAAATATTGGACCTACTTTGGAGCTTTCCACGAATGGTCAAGCACCTATTTTGTCCTTTCAACCTCCATAGGTAGCCAAGATAAAAAACTGTCATGAGCGTGTGTTCTTATCCTATGTGTGCTTATGAACTCAAATCAAAGACAAGAAGTTAATGCATATCACTCTCAAATATATAAAGGGATATGTTAAAACCCAATAATTCTAAGAACACTAAAATTGTTTTTAATGATTAAAGAAATAAAAGATATGGTAGGGACGCTATGTGATGTCCCTACACATCGAGTGGGATGGACCCACCTTCAACTTGTGCCCCGGGGTTTGCATAATTGGGGGGTGTTCCACACCCTCTAATTCTCTAGTGGTATGTCATGGGAGATGTCCCCAAGAGCCACTCTTTATTCCTGGGTGCTGCCCTTACCACCAGGTCGATATTTTGGTGTATTGGTTGGGCCTTTGTGGTATTAGAGCCAAGGTCTCAAGGTTGAGCCTCTCAAGGGCAAGTAGATTGTAATGTCCCTGTATGTTGAGTGGGATGGCCCCACCTTCAGCTTGTGCCCCGAGGTCTGCATAATTGGGGGGTGGTCCCCGCTCTTAGATGCTTTGGTGGTATGGGTGGGAGATGTGCCCCATGAGCCACTCTTAACGCTTGGGTGCTGCCCTTACCACCAGGTTGGTATTTTGGTGTAGTGGTTGGGCCTTTGTCATCAGAAGTCACAATCTTGACAACTATTAAGGTTGATGGAGTTGTGATATTATAATTATATATTAAAGTGATACTTTAATAATAATTAATTATAAAAGTAAATATCATTTAATGACTTCATTCGACTTTATAATAAAGGCTAATTTAATAATATAAAGTCAAATTATTAAGTCATTGAGTTTGGGCGCCCACTTGAGAAATATATTATAAAGTAACAACAAAAGCAAATATATTTCATATTATTAATGACTAAAAGGCACTTGGGAAATCATGCCACTTTGAGGAGAGTATAAAAATCTTTTGAAAAGCACATCCAAGCATTCATTCATTATTCAACACTTATGAAAATTTGTTGCTTTTATTGAGAATAGGAGAAACAAGGGTTTTTTGCTATAGATTGATCTTGGAGAATGATTTTCTCTCAGATTCGAGCATTCTACAGGGGTGAAATAACACCAAGTTTTTCTTATCAGATGGCTTTACATCAGAGGTCACAATTGTGCTTGATGGAGTTAATTTTTAGTGTTAGATCATAAATTGGTTAATCAAATCAAAAGTATATTTGTTGTTAATTTTATTGTTGATTGCTACCTTGTTGGGCCATACCATTTATTCTTGTTGGGTTGTACAATCTTCAAGGCATGTTGATTGCTACCTTGTTGGGCCATACCATTTATTCTTGTTGGGTCGTACAATCTTCAAGGCATGGCATTGGAATCTGTAGGCTGAAATGCCTAGGCTTTGAGCATTATTATACCTTCATTTGGAGTGGCCAAACCTTAACAATCATTTTGAAGAAATATTAAGGTGGAGAAATTTATATTTAATGCTTGGTGTCCATCAATGAGGGTTTTCCAATTTGCTGATATGATTTCTAGAATTGCAACTCACAAATCTATGGCTCTTCGGGTATGAAATCATTGTAAAGAAAACAATAAATAAATTTGAATTGAAAGTATATTGCATTGCTTCCATAGTTTGTTGTTTTGCAATTGTTTATGTATTTTGTTACACTCTTTTGTATTTCCTGGTATTATCTTGCAAAAAACACAAAATCACTCAAGAAAACCATAAAACCTAAGGCAATTAGACAAGGTAAAAAGGCAATTAGTTAATATCTAGATTAGGGTAAGAGTAGCAGATGGTTTCACTCTCACTTGCACTAGGAGGATCCCTAATCTCACTCTATTGTTGAATGATTACAAATTTGAGATGATTTTTATGTCATCAGCATGGGTGAGATGGACATGTGTTAGGCATTAAGTGGCTTCATGCCATTGAATAATTTTCCCTCAACTTGCAGAAAATGAAAATGAAGTTTGAGGTGAATGGTAGATGGTATGTATTGAGGGAATAGCTAAGGGTAGTTTACATACCATGGTGGTGGAGGAGCATGAGAAAATCCAAGAGGAGTTTGATTTTGTAAAGCATGAAAACTCACATACTAAAAATAGTATTCCAAAAGCAACGCTTATTCCAAATAAGGAAAGTGAAACATATATTATATATAATATCTATATTTGCACAACAACAAGATACAATAATAAAATTCCAATCTACTTTATTTACATACACCAAAAAGGAGTGTTGTGTTACATCTGTTTCAATGTTACAAGTAAAATATTTCGCATCAATACAACAATTACATCCTTGAAGTTAATTATACATTTTAAAAATTGGCTAAGTAAGCCATACAATAATTTTGCAGTGAAGTATATCCATAATGAATCATATAGCATATGTATCTCTGTCCTCAATCGCCATGACTCTAAAGGTCTTTTGCAAGTTGAGGCCAAGAGTGAGGTTAAGGCACTTTTTCCACCCAACCATGAAGTACTGGACTTCCTCGGATTTCTTCCTAACATGAAGAAAGCACCAACCCTGCATGAGGAGCCTAGCAACCTGGAACGATATAAGCAAGAGGGAATCTTTGGATGTGTTCCTGATGCCTATATGCATTCCTAAACTAGAATAACATAATTCTTGCATACAGGATGTGGTAAAGACATAAATAACATATAATCTAGGCTTCTCAAAAACCATCTATTTCACTAGTATAGAAGCTTAGCCAAGCAATAATAAATAAATGGTAATTTAGAAAAAGTAAATTACCATCTCTGGGAGCCCATATTCGGCATCCCTTCCCGAAAGTAATTCCATAGAAAGAATAAATATAACATCTTGTAAGTTTTTTTAAGTTTCAAGCATTCACTAATCAATGAGTTCTTTCGGAAACACATTTCTACTCCAAAGTTCATTATTTTGGTTTGCATGTCCATCTATTTTTACAAATCCAACAAAATGAAATAATCCATAAGAAAAATAAGTGGTCTATATTTAAATCTACAACCAATAGTTTACTCAATTCAATCAATTTACCTACATTCCAAGTGAAAATATCTCATATATATATCTTTCCATTTACATACAAAACTCTAATAATTCGTTATGTATAAACAATTTCCGATTTGAATGGTTCTATCTAAAAAAAAAAGATTTGTATTTATATATTCAAAATGAGCACTTATCTATAACAGATATGCATGTATATATTAATTTGAAAAAATAAATCTTACTTATACACATATATTTATATATATATATCTTTATACATATATACATATACATATTACATAATTCAGAAATATTATTTTACAAACAAAAGTACATATCTGATCAAGTGAAGTTCTCATACAACTATTTTTATATACTGTTAAATATGCAATCGCATATACACACACACATGCATGCATATATATATATATATGAATTTATTTACAGACATCCAAATAGGAAATTGAAATCAGAGAATTAAATTGCAAGTATAGAATTTGTGATCCACATTACGCTCAAGCATGTATATGTTTTCTAACTGTGAATTTGCATATCACACAATCTTGTTGGTTGTGGGTGAGGGTAGCAGCCTTTCGAGGAAATGTTGCCTATGGAAGGGCAACACCCTTACACAGTGCCTTCCATGGATAGTCGTGGCTACAAAATCAAATCTTCTAATCTATGTTTCATAAAACATTCCATTCGAAAAAAACAAACAACGATTCTAAAATGAAAGTTTGTGTTTATTGTTCAGAAAAATGTATATATGTAAAATATGAACATATTCAATGCTATTGACATTTAGTATAAAATATGTTTATATATATATGTGTGTGTGTGTGTGTGTGTTGGCGTTTCAATTCGCACCTTTGGAATGCAGATTAGAAACAAAGAACTATACATAGATAAACTGTTATTTGAATTAGGAGGGGAAGCTCCCTCTTTGCTGATGTTGCTTAAGAAAGTAAATTAAAACTAATTTTCCTATCTTTTTTGTTCAACTAAGAGCACAAGGTTATAAAACTCAAGCGTCATAGCTAAGATTTTTTGTTTTAGAAGTTCAACTACAACTAAGCCTACTCTAATGGCATTTCTAACTTCTCAAGTAAATGCAAAGCAAGAGAGTAAAAAATGGACAAGAAAGGATTTTCTAACAAAATACTTAGATAAAATCTTTTCCAACACACATCTACTTACTTTCAATGCAAGCTGAAATGGAGATCATATAAGAATAACACGAAAAATGAAAATCTAAGACATTATATCAGGGAAAAGTAGGCACAAGACTTTATTTCTCAAATCTCAAGAACAAAAGATTACACTTTTGGGACAAAAGGATTGTAGAAAAATAGGCTTACAGTTTAGCCATCAAACTAGAATACATTGACACAAGACACAATAACTGAACAATAAATTGCAGTTAAAGAGGCTTGCAAACTTGCTCTTACACAAAGTGAACTGACACTGAATAACAACTTGCAACATTACAGGCTTGCAATTTGCTATCACAAGCATGGTTATGAAAATAATGGGCAAGAGTGCCCTTATTTATACACAAGCAGAGGAGTAGGTAACCCTAAAATCTCCTTGCTTTTACAACTAAGACTTTCCAGCATGCAAGCTTTATTTCCAAAGCTAAAATGAGATAAGCATCTAACTACCTAATAAAGCATAAAAATAGGAAATGGCAACTATTACAACTTTTTTTCTTTCTCTTCTTCAAAGAGTGGATAAGAATTGAGACATGAATAGAAAGAAAGCTGGAAGAAAGCTTCTAGATGACTTCCGCTTTAAATCTCATCCATATCTGCCAAAAATCTGATTTGTTTCTTGATTTTAAGTGGAGAGTGCTGCCAAAAATAGAATTTTGATTTTCCTTGAAAAAGTAATTCCTCCAAAAAAAAATTGAGAGCTGGGTTTTGTAGAAAATCACGTTCCGAAGAAGCCCAAATGCTCAGAAACTGAAAAAGCTAAATCCATCCTTAAAAAGCGGGCAAAAAGTAGTTTCTAGAAGAGGGAAAAATTTCCCAATGTTCAAGAGGATGACAAAGCAGAGAGACCCATGTGATTAGAAACAAAAAAAGTTGAGTGATTGTTTTAAAAAAGCAACGCCCTAGAAGTTTGGAGCACGAAAAAGTGTTCCTGCTTGCTCACTAATCTTGAAACCACGAAGAACACCAAAAAAACATGTCATTTGAGTCTTCAAATCTTTGTTGAGAGAAAAGGGAAAATCTTCTTGCTCTAGATGCCAACCTAAAAAAATGAATAATGAAAGACAAAAGCTCTCTTAAATAAGTTGAGGCTGAGAAAGATCTGCTTTCTTTTTTCTTTACAACTTTCAAAGTCTATCCTGAGTAGGTGCATCGAACTTGGACACTTTTTGATGTTGAAAGATAAAACTTGGAAAAATTTAGTAAGGCATTGACCATTGGGTGCCAATCTTCTCTTGGGGCGCTTTTCCTCTCCAAACTTAGCCAATTTTCTTGAAATTTCAACTTTTTGCTTGATTTTGACCTCCATTTGACTTTGATTTCTGGTTGCTCGGAGGATCATGTGAGCTGACAGAGTGATTCATCGCGGAGCCTTACTGATTCTGAGAAGATTATCCTAGAGGCAACTTTGGATAAAAACATTATTTGAACCCTCAAAAAGTTGGGTGCCCTTGGTTACCTGGGGTGCCCATGATCACCAGTGTTAAGTCATTTTTCTTAAAATTTCAACTTTGTGTTTTCTCATCTCTTAACGAATTTGCAGTTCTGGGAGCTAGACTATCCCAATGATCTGGCTGTTAGATTCACTGAATAGCTTGTTGAATTTTGAGAAGGGTGCTTTGGATGCAACACCACCTGAAAAGTTGATTTGGGGCCTCAAAAGCTTGGGAACCCCTGGCTACCTGGGGCACCCATATTATTCAGATTTAGTCTCTTTTTTGGATTTTCAACCTTTACACTTGCTTTCTGATCTTTTGATGAATTCCCAATTCTAGATGACGAACTGATGGTTGGGCTCGCTGGATAGCTTGGAGGATTCTGAAGGGGGTCTCGTGGGAATGATATTTCCTGAAAGTTGAATCTTAAGGGTCAAAAGCTTGGGCACCCCTAGCTACCTGGGGCACCCAACTCCTCTAGAGTTAGATTTTATTCTGAGATTTTCAACTTGCTTTTGACTTTTGTCATTTTCCATGGTTTTTACCCTTCAATTAGTTGGTGATATCTGATGCTTGTCAACTCTGATGGATCTGCTGACAATTGCATTGGAAACCCTGATCAAGACTGAAGAAGACATGTTAGAGACTGCAACTGCAAATTTGTCCATTTGATGTCCCAAAAGCTTGGGTGCCCCTCTTTTTGGGGTTCCCAAAATCTCCAAAGTCATTTTTCTTCATTTTTCAACTTTGAAGCTTGAGACCTCATGTCATGCCTTTTTTTCATCCTGAGTTTGCTGGCGGTTGATGAATCCAATGATCGTGCCTAGATATTCATTGCAAGGCTAGGAGAATTCTGAAGAGATTGAGTATATTTGCAAACCCTAACTATTGGATTTGGGCCTCCAAAACCCTAGGCACCTATCTTCTTTTGGGGTGCCCAAGTTCTCTAGAATTAGAATATTTTTTTATGATTTCATGATTTGCATTATGCTTCCTGGTTGAGACCTCTCCATTTGATCTTCAATTCTAGATGACTGATTGATCAGATGACTACACCAATGGACTCACTGCGGAGCTGAGAATATTTTGAGCAACATTGTCTAGGAGCACAAACCATAATTTCATCATTTGATGCCTTGAAAATTTGGGTGCCTATCTCCCTCTGGGGCGCCCATGGCTGGTAGACTTAGTTTTTATTTTGCAACTTTCCACTTCCTCCTTCATTTGACATGCTTTCCTTTGCCTTGTTTGTTGGAGATGAACCATTTTCTAAGGCATGAGGGTTTGGGTGCCTAGACTGAACTAGGGCGCCTAAGCTTTCCAAACTTAGTCAAAATTTGGCATTTTTCAACTTTCACAGCCCCCCCTTCTACATTCTTCGTTATGTGAGCACGTTCAATATTTCTCATATTCTACTTATTGCTTGAATGTTTGAATTTGACACCTGACAACTGACTCTCCTCCATTAATGACCTTAGAGCTCCTAAAAAGCTTCTGAAAAAGCAGAATAAACCCACTAGGGCAAAACTAATCTTTTGATGATTCTGACTGCACCAGCTTGATGAGGAAGTATTTTCAACCAATCAAAATAAATTTGAATCCTAGAAGCCAAACTTTCTATTTTTAGAAAATTTTGCCAGCATCTGTTTTGAAAGAAACCCAGAAAAACCCATAAAAAGTTATATTTTTATAAAGTTTCTAAAAATAGAAATTTTCTTAAAATTTAGGGCTGAAAAACCGAGATCTGGGTTTTGTAGACTTGGTCGCTCTAAGCAAACCCAGATCATTATATTTTGAAACTTTCAAGTTTTTAACCCTCATGCAAGACATCCAAACCCCAAATTTGACCTTTTTTGACAATTTTAACAAGACTTTTGCCCATTTCTTCAAAATGCCTAAGTGTAGCAAATTTTTTAATTTGGGGTACAACAATATATACACCCATGAAAATAGTTATTTTTATACATAAAATAAATGATTTTAACTTCAAAATGCATAATCAATTTGATATCAAAATGAGATTTATCCTTTCACATAAAAAAAAGAAGATTATTCCCAACATTTATTCACACAAATAGAGGTTTAACATAAAAGAAATTGCATAAAACCTAGATTAAAACACTATCCTATCTTGGCTCTTTTCTTGTTGTCCTCTCTTTTACACCATTCTTCTTCTACTTTTCCCACTTCCCCAATCCTTCTATCTCTGTTTCAGTTTTGTTTTTCAGAGTGAAATTTGAGAATGAAACTTGTGTTATGAATGAATCTCCTGTTGTTGAGAGAATAAGAGATCATTCTCTTTCTTTTTTTCTATCTTTTTTTTGCTTTGTTTTTGCGTTTTATTTTCTAAATTTAAATTCTTTTCTTCTATTTTTCTAATTTTCTATTGTTTTCTTTCTCATTGTTTTGCTTTCTTTTCTATGATTTATTTCAAATTTATCAAATAAAACTAATTTTTAATAACAAACATGATTTATTAGCTTGCATCACAATTATCCATAAAACAATAAATAATAATATTTTATTCTTCAAATAAAATCAAGAATTAAAATAAATTAGAACTATTTCTTCTATTTTCTATTTAATTTTACCACCAATTAATTAAATAACCAACTATAATGTAAGGAGCAATATAATAGGATTTAATTAATGAAATTCAATGCAACTATATGATTTCTAAATGTTTGTGCATGCGAGAGAAACCATTCCATCTTAACCATACCAGGTAGCTAGTCTCCTCTACCTTAACCACACCCTTGTCTTTGACAACCTACAACTCATGAAAACTCATGCACCCATTAATAGGTCAATGTCCAAAAATAAATCAAAGCAATATAATTTATCATTCCAAAATAACATTTTCTATATTTCATCATTTTCAAAATAAAACAATATTCATTACATTTCATCTTTTCCAAAATAAAATAATCATTTACTTATTTCATCTTTCAAAATAACATAATATTTATTCTACCACACACACTTATCCATAAATCAGTTCCACATAAAGTAAATGTAGGTAGCATCAAAGTCTAAGACGTGACAAATTTTATTCATTGCTCCAAAGGTTCAAAGGAAGATAATTCATATCAACAAGGGGTTAATGTGTAGTTTGTTAATAATCCTCTATTTGAGAATGATGCTAGTTTGGTTTATGACAATCCACTCTTTGAGTTGGATGATGATCTCCCTCTTGACCCTAGTGTGGATTTGAGTGATGATCACAAAATTTGGGATCCCTCTCATACATCAGGATTCCAGACAAGTCTTACGGATGAGTTTTGCAACGTGTACATTGTGCGAAGTGCTTATAGTTTTTCCCTTTGACCCACTTTTACATGATTTGAATTCAATGCACAGAGCTTGTGCACATGTTCTAGACAATTGGTATGAGGTTCCCCTTTATATAAATGAGGAAATAAAATCCTTCTTGTATCTAGAGTTTCTTTTTCATGATGATTATACTTTTGAGACACATGGTACATGGGCTGACTATGGTCAACGTGTTTTATTAGTTATGCTAATACTGGTGTTGCAAGAGTTATTTGGAGACAAGAAGGACAAACCATAGTTCTTCCTTTAGCCAAGTGGTGATGTGTTCTACTTCTATCTTCAGTTGAGATTGCTTGGGGTCAAGCAATTTTGGGGAGGGCAGACTGTAATGTCCCCTTTTTAGCTTGGGTCAGTGTTTGATGAATTAGCCTATCATTAGGTCCTTGTAGGCTAATATTGGTGATTAGAGGGCCTTGTGGGGGAGTTAATTGGTTCTCCAAATGGCATTTGGCAACATTTTCTTCCAACTTTATGTGCTCTTCATTTGTATCAAAACCAAATTTCTCATTTGTAGATGCTTTGTAATCTTCAAGCATAAAAGGGAAGATGGCATTGTGATCATCCAAAAGAGCACCAATAGAACCCATGCTTCCATAAGGTTTATCTAAACCAACATGCTCCATGTCAAAGGGACTCATATTCATCTCATGTGTAGATGTCTCGTGTATTTCTTCTTGTTAGGGTAATGGGGTCCCACAAAGCTTATCAAATACAATCTTTACATCACCAACATAAAAAAATTTACACACCTCTATTGTGGAAGCATCAAGTGGTTCCCTTTCCTTAACATTGTGAAAATCATTCTTTAGGTCCTTACAGTTTGCTAATTTAGTAAACTTCAAATCTGTTGATTGTTCCTCCTCACATTATTGTGGAGATCAATGTATTATACTTCATTTGAGGGACTAGTTTCATCCTCAATATTTCTAGCAGATACCACTGAAATATCCCACCCTGATCTAGATATTTACTAACTGACTTTCTACCTTGTTTGATTGCCTTAGGTTTTATGGTTTTTTGAGTGATTTTGTGTTTTTTTGCAAGATTCCAGGAAATGCAAAAGAATGTAATGAAACACATAAACAATTGCAAAATAAAACACTATAAAAGTAATGCAATATACTTTCAATTTAGATGTATTTATTGTTTGCTTTACAATGATTTCATACCCAGAGAGCCATAGCTTTGTGAGTTGCAATTCTGGAAATCATATCAACAAATTGGAAAACCCTCATTGATGGACGCCAAGCATTAAATATAGATTTATCCACCTTAATATTGCTTCAAAATTATTCCTAAGGTCTAGCCACTCCAAATAGGCATTTCAGCCTAGAGATTCCAATGCCATACCTTGAAGACTATACGACCCAACCAAGGAGACTTGTATTGACCAACAAGAATAAATGGTATGACCCAGCAAGGTAGCAATCAACAATAAATTAACAACAATAGATATATTTATGATTTTCTCAACCAATTTATGATCTAATACTAAAAATCAACTCCATTAAGCACAATTGCGACCTCTGATGTAAAGCCACTTGATAAGAAAACATTGGGTGTTATTTCACACTTATAGAATGCTCAAATATGAGAGAAAATTGTTCTCCGAGATCAATTTGCAGTGAGAAACCCTTGTTTCTCCTCTTCTCAACAAAAGCAACAAATTTTCATAAGTTTTGAATAATGAATGATCAATTTTCTTTTTGAGTTCTTTTTATACTCCTCAAATGGCATGATTTCCCAAGCATCATTAAAGAATTTAATATAATAAATGACATTTTCTTTTGTTTCCACGAATTAATTCAATGTGTGGGTGCCCATCACAAGACATCAAATATTTTGACTTTATATTATAAAATAAGTCATCTATTATAAATTCAAATATATCATTAATGATTGGTACACTTTATTATTTAATTATTATTAAAATAATGACTTTAATAATAATTAATTATATCTTAACTCCATTAAAACTCATCATTAATCAATTTTGGCAACACCATAGGCTAACCCACTATTCACTCTGCCCATCTGAATGCCTTACTAAAAATAGTAAGGTTGGCCCCCAACATCCAATTGACTTACTAAAAATAGTAAGTGTATATAAACAGAGCCAGAAAACCATGGAGATGATCATCTCAAAATATGCCAAGGAACTAGAGAAGAAAACATTACAAACTGCCATTTGGAGAACTAATTAATTCCCCCACAAGGCCCTCTAATCACCAATATTATCCTACGAGGACTTGATGATAGGCTAATCCATCAAACATTGACCCGGGCTAAAAAGGGGACATTACACACTATCACGTCAAACGAGAATATAGAGATGAAAGCTACAAAAACATATGATAAATATTACCTCAATAAATTTTTATAAGCCAAGGAATACCCAATTGGATGCAAAGTGATTAAAAAACCTTCAAAAGTGTTGCTAAGTATTGTGCTAGTTTTTAGAAGTTTTCAATGCCAAAAAGATAGATTGTTGTATGTGAGTGCAAGAATCTTGTAAAGTGAGTGACTGATTGATTTAAAAATGGGGTTTTAGAAGGAGTATGAGAGGGTCCAAGGTCTCAATTAGTCATTCAAATTTGATTTAGATTTATTACCAATAGACTAAACACACAAGTTGGAAAATGCTAAAAATAACCATTATACAATAGTTCTTCAAGGGATGCTAACTTGTTTTGCATAGATGTATGTGTGTCACAATGGAATTCACACTACTCATTTTTTTGAAAGTTCTAGGCACTAAGAAAAGTGAGATTAATGCAACAATATAATATTTTTTTACAAAATAAACCATAGGAAGGTATAAACACAAGAATGACCTTGGCACCATGGGTGGAAAAGTCTTAGGCAAGGATAATTGACCCTAAAAACATACTTGGGTATATATAAACCAAAGTAGGTCCATGCAATGTGAAATTGCAAGTGTATATAATTTTTTGTTACAATTTAGCGAGTTGGTGATGCTAGGTGATATGCTACTCTAAAGTATAGAAATGAAATAACATCACAAAAGAATATTGTAAAGGACACACAAAACTATTCAAATAGAGGAATCATGCCCCTATGTTGATAACCTAAAAATTAAATATGGTAAACAACAAAAACTTGCATGTCAAGAAATATTAGAATAACATATAAAACCTACAAGAGAGAAGGATTAGACCAATATAATCTACAAAACAAGAATATTAATAAATCATATGGTCTAATGTACACTAATCATGTATAAAGGAAAGGATATTAGAGAAAAAAATAACAAACAAACAAGTAGAATACAAAAGAAGGGAGAGAGATGAAGAGAGGAATAATCCCTACATAAATGTAATGTATGGTTCAAGGTCTATTATTCTTTATGGCTTGAAACCATATAATTTCATTGATCGCATGCACTAGAAATCTTCATTGTAGGGTGAAACATAAAAG